>CAJNSZ010000967.1:0-41068 GCA_905329745.1 Rotaria sp. Silwood2 | reverse complement strand
TCTTGTTTTCTATGTTATAGTGACACGATATTTGGCTGGGAAAAACAGAAAATTGACCATAACTTTTCAAGGAAGAGCTGTCAGCCCAAATCCTTTTGATCTTTTTCCTATCTCGATGCCCTCTATCAATCAACGTGTGAATGAAGGGAATCGGCGTTGGGCACCTCGGGAGGTTCCCTCGTCAGTAATAAACCAATCAGCCAAATATCGTGTCACTATAACATAGAAAACAAGAACAATAATGATAATAATGAAAATTTTTCTTCAACAAATAAGATCACAAAAGATTGAAATACTCGATATTTTAGTTTAAATAAAAAAGAAAAATACAACTAAAACAATTTTCATCTATTACGTTTTATTTCTCAACATAGGTAAACTATATCGAAAATGTTACAGTTATTTTATAAATGATATACTAAATGTTACGATTGTCATCAAATTGAAGATATTATTCTATTCTTTTAATTATATATAAATGATCTGTTACTTTTTTTAAAACTAATTGATCTGGCCGTAAATCTAGTGGTTGCGTAGTCGAATTTTATAATCTTTATGAATGAAGAACAAATAGGATATGACAGAATACTTTTTTTTCATGAAAATAAAAAAATTAGTTTTTAATTGATCATTGTACAATTTTTTCTGTGATATATATCGTATGAATATTCATGTTGTTCTTCATTATACGGCGTCAAAAAAGAAAAGCATTCAATGACTGTATTATAGTGACATCTTTCTGAAAAAACGAAAGAATTCTACCAATGAAAAAAATCAATAGTTAATCATAGAAATCCGCCTGATGATGACGATGTTTCTCAATTCGAAGGTGGTTGTTGACTGATTGTTTGTTTTTGTTTGTCGAATAATTCATTGATTCATTGGTATGAGTTAGTTGAAGCAAAATATTATAAGAGAAGAACATAAAGACGTCACAGATTTTTGTTGTACTTACATTTCTTCCTATGCAAATATTGTTATCATCATGGAATAGATTTAAATATATGTATGATCATATTTTCTTGTTGTTTTCATTATAGGTATTTACGCTTTTCTTCTCAAATAATTGATAATGAGTAATAATAAAGGTGGTGTTTTATCTCGAGTATTTGGTGGTTCATCAAAAGGTGGTGCTAAAATGAAAACAGCTCAAACACCACAAGAAGCTATACAACAGTTACGTGATGTTGAAGATGTTTTGAATAAAAAAGTTGAACATTTAGAAGCAAAAATAAATGAAGAAACAGCAATTGCTCGTCGTGATGCCAGAACAAATAAACGAAATGCTTTGAATGCGCTTAAAAGGAAAAAACGTTTAGAAAAAACTTTACAACAAATCGATGGAACTTTAACAACATTGGAATATCAACGTGAAGCCTTACAAGTAAATTAAAAATCATCTTATTTATTAATAAAATTTTGATATATATATATAATAGAATGCTTCAATGAATGGTCAAGCATTTAATGCACTTAAAAGTGCAACAAGTGCTTTGAAAAATGTTCATAAAGAACTTGATGTTGATAGTGTTCAAGATATAATGGATGAATTAGCTGAACAACATGAATTATCAAATGAAATAGCCAATGCTATTTCAAGTCCTGTTGGTATGTTTTTTTTCTTTATTTATTCATTAACTAGAAAACATTATTAAAATAACACATTGATAATGATAAAATTTAAAAATATTCGTAGGTTTTGGTGCTGAAATTGATGAATTTGAATTGGAAAATGAATTGGCTCAATTAGAACAAGAAGCCATAGCAAAAGAAATGTCTCAAGTTGAATTACCAACAGTTCCTGCTCATTCAGTTCCAGCTTATGCTCAACCAGCAAGTGCATCATCAAGCAAAGCAAGGAATGATCAATTGGCTGAATTAGAAAGATGGGCATCATAAAAAAAAATTGTTTTTTGCTTCTCACTCGATTTATAAACAAAAAATAACAGACCGGTTGCCGTCAGTGCATTCCCCCTTTTTTTTTTTCTTATCTTGTTTCATTTATATTTATGTTGATTTTCGCTCATATAAACCTGTGCCGCCTCGTCAATTAATATGATACATAAGAAACAAAAAGGTTCTATTAGTTCTTACATAAAAAAGTATTCTACTTTAAGTTTAAAATACGAAAAATTTCTTTACTGATCATCTTTACATATTTTTTTGTCTGGTTCGATCTTTTCTCCTACTTTGTATACATACGTGCTTTTCTTTTTATATTTATTCTATAATCTATATAACATCAGCAAGATTAATGATTGAAAAAAAATAAAATACATATCTCCCGTTTTCTGTTTTTTTTTAAATTCTAATTTTTTATCTTAATATTTCATTTTTTTGTCATTTGAAATTTATTTGACGATATGTATGATGCTTTTCATTAATCAGATTTATCGTATGGCAAAATATTTTGATTCCAATTCATGAACAACCTTCTAGAAGGTTACCTCATGCTGTCTCACATGGGAATCTAATCGATCATTATATTTACGCTATTTAAATAACAGTAGTGGACAAATAATTTTGCCTATTCAGCTCTTAGTTATCCCACAGAGTAGAACTCGGATAAGTTTTGTAAAAATTAGTAATATTCTCTCTCTTTGCTATTCTTTAGACAATAACAGAATTATGAACGATTATACTTAGGAAATTTTTAGATTAACTTCTTTTTTTATTTAGTCCAAACTATGATCAATTTTCTCTCTCAAAATAAGTCATAAACAAGATTTTCATTATTGAAAGTTTATTAAATTCAATAAGAAAATTGATATTATTCACTATAGTTCTCTAAATCTATATTTGCGAGATTTTATTCTTTGGTTCTATTTCTATTGTGTTTTCTCATAATTATTTTATTTTTAAAAATATTTGAATTTATATCTATTTTAGATAATCAATTGTCGGATTTTGTTTTTAATTTGGTTATTATCAAAATTTCTCTAAAGCATTTTTGTCGATGTTAAAAGTAAAAGGGTTACGCTATAGTAAAACGTTATTAATCAATTTTATTTTCTATTGATAATTATTTCACATTAATTGATTTATTAAATCGTATTCCAATAAAGTGTTAATTTATTTTTTTTTAATAAAATTTTTCATAACAATTTCATCGTTGAATATAGTTTCTCTATTGTTCAGATCAAATTCTATAATAGTTAATTCATTTCTTGATATAAATGTAGATAATATTTTATAACATCTCTCAAGTGTGTTCGCTTATATGATTAATTTTTTTTTTTTTGAATGTAATTTATCAATATTTAAATATTTGTTCATTAAATAACTGAATATAATTTTGTGTACATTATCTAATATAATATATGTTAATTATGTTTCGATTTTAATCTTTTGAATTGATGTAAAACAATAAATAAGAAAATAAAACATTATTCTAGACATGAACTGTTTATCTGTTGATATTGATACTCATTTTCCAGTTGCTGGTTGTTTACCAAAACAACCAACTGGTGCATTACATTTATTAACAAAACATCCTCAATATGATGGACGTGAAGTAATTATTGCTGTTATTGATACAGGAATTGATCCATTAGCAAATGGTCTTCAAGTATTTATTTTAAATTTTTGTTTTACTTTAAAAATCAAAAATTATTTTGAATAATTATTTTTCTTTTTCTCTTTAGAAAACAAGTACAGGAAAAGAAAAAATAATTGATTTACGTGATAGTACAGGTAGTGGTGATGTTGATATTTCAACAATTGTTAAAATAATGTCGAATAATAATCAAGAAGATCGATTAATACAAGGTTTGTCAGGAAGAAAATTAAAAGTAAAAAACAAAATATTTTCTTAAAAAAATAATAATTTTATCTATTTTAAGATTCCATCACATTGGAAAAATCCATCAGGAAATTATCATATTGGAATCAAATCATTAAAACAATTAATGCCAAGTTCTGCTTTTGAAAGACTTTCAGTAATTGAAATATTTTAAAAATAAAAAACAAATAAAAAAATTTCTTCGATTTGAATTAATTTATAGAAAGAACGTCGTGAAAAAATGTTTGATCCTGAACATCGTCTTGCTTTAGCTGAAGCTCAACATCGTCTTGATGAACATATTAATAAATATTTATCACCTAATGATGTCTGTTTATTTCATAACATTAATTTTATCTTTTGAAAAACAAAAGAAAAATTTCTAATTTTTTATTTTAAGGAACAAAAATTAATACGAGAAGAATTTCAATCATTTGTTGATGCTTTAAAAGAAGTAGAAAAGAAATATAATGATCCTGGTCCATTTCTTGATTGTATTGTTTGGAATGATGGAGATAAATGGATGTTAGCATTTTTTTTTTTTAAATGAAAAATATTTTTTTGTTTTCTATTTAAGTGCATGTATTGATACAAGTGAACAAGGAGAATTAGATCAATGCAAATGTTTAACAAATTATATTGATTATCATGAATTTGCAACATTTAGTGCAATAGGTTAGCAAAACAAAACAAAACAATATTAATATATTTAATTTATTATCTTAAATAGATATGGTCACTTATTCAGTTCAAATTCATAATGAAATAAATATTCTTGAAATTGTTGTTGCTGGAGGTTAGTTACTTTTTCTTCTCATTATATTTAACAAATCTTTAAGACTTAATATTGATTTATAGAATATGGATAGATTCATTTAAGGTCTATTTTAAAGATTTTGTTTTTCAAAATAATCTACTAAAGACTATTCAAGTATGTGAGTACATAATTTCGAAGACGAAATAATTGTTTGTCTTTGACATCAATTAAAGTTTTATGACATGATCTTAGGCTAATATTTTTCCTGTAAACTAATATTTTGTTCCTTAACTTTAAAATAAACTTATTGTCATTTCAATTGATTCATTAAACGAAGAAAACAAAAATTTATATTTACTTTATTTGAGAAATTTTTGTTTGTAGCATCAACACAGGTTTTAAAAGATAGATAAAAATAACTAACTAATATATTAAGTTGTATTCAACATTAATTGAAGTCTAATTGAATCTAGGAAGTTGTAGAGTTCGCTAGGGTATCTTAACAAGATCTGATCAAAAGAAAGAAAACATCTTTAAGCTTATGCTTTTTTGAGTAGTAGTTTTTTTTATCAACATTTATTTGTCTTCCAATTGCATAAAATCAGTTGAAAATCTCTGAAATTTAAAATAATAAAAAAATAATATGCAAAACATATTTTTGTATTTGTTAAACTAGGTAGATGATAAATTGAGCACAAACTAATCTGACTCAAATCAAATTTTGATTGATACAATAAATGAGTATTGAATTTCGATCGAAAGATTTGTATTTTATCTTCATTGACTATTCAACTACAGAAATGTCTCATACCATCTGTAAAGTAAAATGTTCGATAGATTCATTTTAATATGTTACAATTAACATTATCTTTTTCGTCACATGCATATTTTATTAATGAGTTGTAAATACAGTTATACATAAAAAACAAAAGTTGTTTACAAAGTCTATTGGGAATAGCAAATTTTTCAAGATATTGTATCCTATTTCAAGGAATTATCTTACGCCAACTCAATTTTTTCCAAAGTAACGTCACCTGAAATTTCCTCTGTCTGAATACATATGACTTTTCATCAGATGAACAAATTTTAATAGGTTTATTGGAAAAATACTCGAGTCCTACTATTATGATTTCCAAGAAACTTCCTCGCTTACTTAAAGAATTTCCCCTCAAAATTTGAAAATCATAGCTGAAAGTAAATTTTTGTGCAACCAGTTTTTTTTACAGGTGACTTTTCTATTGAGAAAAACGAGATTTAGTGTCGAGCATTCTCACAATTTATATTTGAAACTACTTCGAAATGTGTATCTAGTTTAATGACTAAATCTTAAGAATTCTTCTGGAAATTACATATACATTATGATTAACCTTAAAGTTCGGTTTAGTTCGACGTATTGATCTGGAATTTTTTTGTAAAATTGTTTCTCACTAGGATCATTCAACTTTGAAAATATTAGTCAAAACGACCTATATTAAGTAAAAAATCGTTTGTAAGAAAGAAAAATTTCTTTAATATAATGTAAAATCAAAAAATCCCGGTAGTGCTTTATGATCACATAAATGACTGATTTTTCTCAGTTATTTTCTTGAATGATTATACTATTCGAAACATAGTGAAATTTGACAACCTAAAAAAACAAGTTAGATTAAATATTGAATGATCAATCTTATGTCTATAAAAGAAAATTTCTTTAATGTAATAAATATTTGAAATATTTATTTGTTTAGAATATAACTAATATTTTTTTATTTAGGATCTCATGGAACTCATGTTGGTGCTATTTGTGCTGCATATTTTGAAGAATCATGTGAAGAAAATGGTATTGCACCTGGTGCACAACTTTTATCAATTAATGTTGGTGATCATCGTTTATCAACAATGGAAACAATTCCATCTTTAGTTCGAGCTGTTTGTTTCATATTTATTTATTTTCTACTGACAAAAAAAAAATGTTTTTTTTTATTTATTTTTATTAGATAAAATATTGTATTGATTATAAAGTTGATATAATAAATATGAGTTATGGTGAAGATTGTCATATTCCTAATTCTGGGTAAGAATTTATTTATAAAAAAAAACTAAAGAAAAATTGTATTTATATACATATACATATATGATAGACGAGCTCAAGAATTATTCAATGAAGCTGTTGAAAAACATGGAATAATATTTGTTTCATCAGCTGGTAATAATGGTCCAGCATTAAGTACAAATGGTGCACCTGGTGCAACATGTACAAATCTTATTGGTAGGTAAGTTATTTATGAAATAAATATAATATACTTCTGTTTTCCTTTATTATTTATCAGGTGTTGGTGGTTATGTAACACCTGAAATGCAATTAGCTGAATATGCATTAAGAGAATCTACAGGTTGTACAACACCATTTACTTGGTCATCACGTGGTCCATGTACGGATGGATGGTTAGGAGTTTGTATTAGTGCACCTGGTGCTGCTATTACAAGGTTTGGTTATTTTTATTTTAAATTAAAGAGAATAAATTTTATTTTTGTTTTTAGTGTTCCTCAATTTAATTTATGTCAACGACAATTAATGAATGGAACATCAATGGCATCACCAAATGCTGCTGGTTGTGTTGGTAAAATTAAATTGTTTTTTTCTTTCTTTTTCTTTCTAAAGAATTCTTCATTTTATTTTATTTGTTTAGCTCTTTTATTAAGTGCATTAAAACAAGAAGAAATCGAATATAGTCCATCATTAATTCGTCTTTCATTAATGAATACAGCACAAAAATTAGATGATGAATTTTCTGTTGGTGCTGGTCTTATACAAATTCATAAAGCTTTAGATTATATTCGTTCATTAACTAAACCTTCATTAATATCAAAAATTCAATTAGATATAACAGGTGGTCAAGGACGTGGAATTTATTTAAGAGAATTTGATCAAGTTCAAACAAGTTCTGGTGATATACGTTTAACTATTAAATCAAAATATTTACAAAAAAAAACTAATCAATTAGTTACTTATGGAGGTATTTTAAAAAAAAAACATTCTTTTTTATTTATCTATTTTTTTTATTTTATTTTAAAAAAAAAATGTTGATTTAGATCAAGAAGTAAAAATAAAATTTGCTTGTCGTTTATCATTAATATGTGATCCACCAGTTAGTTATGTTCAACATGGAAAATTTCTTGATTTAGCTTATAATGATCGAACATTTGATATAAGAATTGATCCATCACATTTAAAAGAAGATCAAGCTCATTTTACAGAATTACAAGCATTTGATACTAATCAAATTAATGCAGGACCATTAGCTCGTTTTCCAGTAACAATTATAAAACCAATAAGGTAAAAAAAGTGTAAAAATAAAATCTTAATTAATATTTTTGTTTAATGTTAAAGTGTAAATTCACAAACCCATTCTCTTGAATTTAATAATCAAACATTTAAAGCTGGTCAAATTCGTCGTCATTTTCTTCAAGTTCCATCTGGTTCAAATATAGCTGGTTTGTTTATATAATTTCAAAATAAAATAAAATAAAATAAAATAAATATAATTTGTTTTTTCCTAAAATAGCTTTTAAAATAACAAATCATTCGTCTGATATATCTGCTCAAATAAATTTACATTTTATTCAATTAGAACCAGGTCGTTCATTTCGTTTAACAGAATTTGAAAAATTAATTCGTTTATCACCTCATTCAACATTTCAATGTTATTTTAATGTTCAAGATAAACGAACATTAGAATTATGTTTAGCACGATGGTGGTCAAGTTTATCTATTATTGATACAAGTTATTCAATTGAATTTCATTCAATACTTATAACACCTTCATTTTCAATTCATTTACGTAGTAGTCAATCTTATGAAAGATTTATTTTAGAAAATCGTTTAAATAATACTTATGAAGATATTAATGGTTTACCTATTGTTAATTGGAAATATTTAGTACAAACATTAAGACCAAATAAAGATGAAAGTAAAATACAAGTTTTATCTAAAAGAGATTGTTTAACTGAACAAAGACAAATTTATCAATTAATTTTAACTTATAATTTTACATTAGTAAGAATAATCTACTTTTTTTTATCTTATTAAACAAATAATTTTCTTTTTTAGTTGAAACCTTCAGAAATTCAAGTAAAATGTCCATATTTACATGAATTTCTTTATGATAATGAATATGAAGCTGCATTATGGATGTGTTTTGATAGCAATAAACAATATTTAGGTGCAGGAGATGTTATGAAAAATGTAAATAAACAAAATATGAAATTTAATTTAGTTTTTGTTTTTGTTTTTAGTATTCAGTAAAATTAGAAAAAGGTGATTTTGTTATTCGAATGCAAATTCGACATGATAAATATGATTTATTAGAACGTTTATTAAAAGACAATGGTGGAACTGGTTTAGCTTTACATATGGAACATAAAGTAAATGGATTACCAGCACCAGATTTTTATCATTCATTAGATAGTTTACATACACAAAAGAAAAAAATTCAAGCATCAACTATTAAATTACAATGGGGACATCAAATGCCAATTTATATGACTACTGTACCAGAAGACAAGTTTGTTTTATTCGTTTATTTTCATTAAAAAATTATTTATGTTCAATTTAATTTTTAGACTTCCGAAAATAATTAATTCAACCGCAGGAACATTTCTTTTTGGAACAATGACATTTCCCAAGAATGAAAAAATGAAAAAATTGGTTTGAACGAGTTTTATTTTTTGTTTTATTTTTTTGTTCGATCTAAAGAAATAAATGATTTTTTTTTTGTTTTAGGAAATGAATACTATTTATCAATATTTTGCTGAACCTATCTCATCATCTTCATCAAGTTCTTCGAAAAAATCTTCATCAAGTAGTACTAGTAATACTAATAAAAAACAAGTAAATCCATCTGTGACAACAACTGATGAAGGAACATCGAATAGTTCATCACAGAAAGATCAACAATATCAAGAAGCATTACGAGATTTAAAAATCTCTTGGATTCCGAAGTAAATAAATATTTGTTTGAAGTTTAAAAAAAAAAAAAGTATTTTTCTATAGATTAACTGATGATCAAAGTAAATTATATGAAGAATTAATATCTGAACAACAAGATTTAAATAATCATATTCCATTACACATTGCTCGTCTTCAACAACTTGAAAATCAATTAAAACAACAACAATCTTATTTAACAAATGAGAAAAAAGATGAAAAATTAAATGAAATTATTAAATTTATTCAAGATAAACTTTTATCTTTAATTGATGAAGATCTTATTTTAAAATTTTATGGTCAAAAAAATTCATCATCAAATGAGAAAGAAATTCAACTTATTAAAAAGTATTTAACAAAGAAAAAAAACAAAAAAATTTCTTTAAAAATTTTTTTATTTGTTTAAGTGATATGGAAAAACGTCGAAATTGGTTAATTGATATATATGTATCATTAGGAATATCTTTATGTGATTTATCAACAATCAATGATGATACATTAACTCATTTAACAAATATTTATAAAAATTTACAAAAACATATTGATATTAATGATGGAAAATTAACAAATTTTCTTTATAAATATAATTTAATTAAAAAATCTTATGGTCGTTTATGGAAATTACTTTTAAAACAAATCGAAGAAAAATCTTCATCACAACAACAAGAATATGATAATAAATTACTTCAAGTAAATTATTTTCTTATTTAATTTGAAATTAAATTATTTTATTTTAGCTTTATCAAACAATGAATATGAAATATTTAGTTACATATCAAGAACGTTTAATTATTGCCAAATATCCTCAAACTTATGTTCTATTTTAGTTTTTTTCTTTTTTTTTTTTGCTAATTTTCATTTAATAAACAAACAAACAAACAAACAAATATTTAGGATTCATACATAAAATATTTACGTCTTTATCTATCATTAAGAAGAAATTGTGATAGATTTAACAAAGAAAGAAAAACATTTTGTTTTTTTAATTTGAAGATATAATAATGACTATTGATGATAGTACTATTGATATTCATCTTTCTAAACTTGTTGGTTAGTTTAATGATTAAGTTGTTGCTTTTTGTTGTTTAATAATAAATTTGATTTTTTAATAGATTGGTTAGTCGATCGTCGTCATTGTTCAAAAGATTGGAATGAACGATCAATAGCTATTCGATCGAAAATTCAACAAGCTATTTTAGACATGCCAGAACATGATGAAATAAAAAGATTACTTGGCTCATCATGTAGGAATATTATTTATCTTGAATTTTAATTTTTTTTTTTTTTTTTTTTATTCATAGATTTGGATTATTTTTGTTGTCTTAAAATTGTTGAAATATTAAAAGAAACAGAAAAAGAAAGTAAAAATATGTTTGGCATGTATTCATCACAACGAATGAAGGTATTTAACATAATTTTATATATTTTTTTTTTGATCATTTTACAACATTTAGGATTGGAGAACAATTGTTTCAAATTATGAAAAAAATTCTGTTTATCTTGGTTTGTGTTGTTTTTGTTTTTGTTTTTGTTTTTCTCTTTTTGTTCATGTTTAACATTTGTAGTTGAATGTGGTCAAATTCTTCAACGAAATGTTGTTTTTGAAATTCCTGCATTAAAAAAACATATTGGAAAATGTCAACAAATTCGAGAAGAATGTAATACACGTCATACAGAATTAGATAAAAATATTCATGAAATTGAAAAACAATATGTACAATTATGTTCTGATATGTCAATTAAAGTTAGTTTATTATTTTATTAAATTAGATTTATTAAAAATTATATTTTATTTAGGGTGATAATGTTCAACAAGAACTAATTCAACGCATTGAATATTTACCAAACATATGTACAGAATTAGCTAGTGGAGATCAAAGTTCAATTCCATTATTAAAACCTGCTGTTGAATTTTATATAGAATTTATGAAACATTTTCATCCATCATCAAAATCTGATAATGAAGAATTTTTACCTATAATTAAATATTTAATTGAAAATGGAAATACAACTGTTTATCAATGGCGAACTGGTGGCCATATACCTGTTAGTATTGAACGACCACCATTAAATTATAAATTTGCTGAAACAACAGAAACAAATGAAGAAGAACCAAATATTATTTTAGGATTAGATGATGATTTAATAACATCTACTCAAGGTATTGAAGTTAAACAAACAGCAGATCAATCTGATGTTATTGATTTTGATACTGTATGAAATAATGTTTTGTTTTAAATAATGAATAATTTTATTTCGTTATTTATTTAGGAAGCGGAAATTGATTGGTCTGCTATTGATACAGTACCAGAATTACTTGATCCAGCTCTTACATCAAATGGTACAAATCCTAATTCAATTGCTGATGCTCTTAGAGATGCTGCTCTTAATGGATTAAATCATCCAAGTATTTTATTTTATATTTTATTTTTTTTTTAGAATATTTTGTTCTTTTATTCAACTAGTTGATGATGGTATCGCTCATGGTAATGATGCATTAACATTATTAGAAAATCGTTCAACATATACATTATTTATTCATGAACTTTATCGAGTTTGTTTAATTTTTATGATTTTGAAACAAGAAAAACAAAATATTTTCTTTTTCTTTTTCTTTTTCTTTAAGCTTCAATCATTTTTAAAACAACGTCTTAATGAATATCATGTTAATGAAACTATTCTTATGACATTTATCATGCAAAATACACCAGTATCAATACAAAAAATAAATGAAAACGGTAAGAAAATATTACAAAAAAAAAAGATAAAAATTATCTTGTTCTATTTAAGATTTAAAATCCTTTTTAAAAAATGTTGATTCAATATTTACATCGATTGCTCATCGACAATTAGATCGTTTATTTTCAATGCGTGATTCATACAAATTTGTTGATCGTCTTATAAATTGTTTTCAACAAAAGAAAGTTTCTATTGAACGTAATCGTTTACAACAAAAAGAATTAGAAGAAAAAGCATCAAGTTCTTTAAAAGAAGAACAACAATTAAAAGAAAAACTTAATTTATTAATTTCATATACTAAACAACTTAAAGAACAGGTTACATCGATTATATATATATTTTTTTTGTATTAATTACTGAACTTTATGAAATATTTTTAGGTAGCTAAAGAAATTTCTGTGAAAAAATGTCAAAATCGACGTATTAATATAATGGGTGAAATCAACACATTATAAAGATTTTATTTTATTTTTTGTTTTCTTTTAAAAACTGTGCAATGTGTATGTGTGTGTGTTCGGGAAATTGGTTTTATCATTGTACACAAATTAATAAAACAGATGAAAGAAATTCCAAAAAGATTTTCATTTCCCATGAAAAACTTTTTTCGCTAGATAGACAAATATTTCAGTATACAATCTTTTTCTCTTCACAAAAGCCAAACTTAAATATATTTACTTAGCAATAATTAACATGACTCTCGATGTTGGAAAGAATTGTGTCGACTAGTTCTCCTACTTTTTGAATGTGTGTGCTAAAATTTTCTAGTTTATGGCGAATTTATCAGCGCAGTAGCAATTTCTTATAGATCTGGCATCTCAAAAATATTGAGAAACACTTGTAGCTTAAATATGAAAAGACTTTCTTTCCAGAGAACATTAAGCAAAGTATAACTATTAGCAGTATGAAGAAGCTTTTCGTTTTGCGATAAATTATCCTTGACTTTGTGCTAGACAGTGAAGTTTGTTGGAATTCGTGTGGAACATCAAATTAAAATCGAAACAAAGAAAGATTTTGTGTAACTTTTACATGAAAAAAAAATTTCCTAACTCGATTAGAATGTAATGAAGAAAAAGAGTAGATTTGTTTTCAGTGCACGATCTTTTGTTTCAGAAGAAGAAGAATTATAGCTATGAAAATGAAAACTTTCTCGAAGTAGAAGAAGAAAGCATACCACCTTCGATTGCCATATGCCTGTTTCTCAAATCTTTCCGATCATATGACTTTCTAAAAGTATCTGGAAACAATTTTGAATACTGTCTGTGAAAAAACTCAACCTCTTCCAATTCTAAAAACTATTGAGAACCATGATAGGTACCAATAAAGTGCCATTGTCTTTTAATTCATTTTAGTTAGAACTCTACAAGCTTTCTTGTGAAAAGCATCCAATGGGTACAACGGAAATAGAACTTATTCATATAGTAGGGAAGATATCATAGGATATCAGAGCTAGTCAACTATCAACTTTCTCGAGTACGAGTACTTAAGAATGAATTGTTTAAAACCTCCTCCAATGAATTTTAATTAGTAGTTTTAGATATGACGTATCAATTTGAAATTGACAAATTATCAGGGTCATGAATCAAACTGTTCTTATTATTACGATAGTGTAGAAAGCGTTGACTTATTACGACTTTCAATTGTTTTTTTTCAACATGAAACTAATCTTTTTTTCTGTAATCTTTACCAATTAAATTGACAATACTCGATACGTTTTGAACAGTCCTTAAAAATAATAAGAATGTTATCCGCTTATAAACTATTATTTATTAGCAAATCGAATACTCTACAAGCGAAACGTTCTTACTTAATTAACATACACAGGATTGAGTGAAAAATGAGTCGAGATGTGGCTGCTTCCGTGACTAACATAAAGAAAAGTCGTTGGGAACACAAAGAATACTATGATTGATATATTTTCAAGTACGGCAACAGGGCGAAATAAAAAGATACGCAATGTAACGCATGTTGTTTTATTTAGGTGATTTGGGTCGTCTTCTCGTCGTCTGTTGACAAAAACACGTTGACCAAACAGATATTGAAAAACTTTCGAGATTTTCTGGATGTCGACATGTTTTGTTCAACATTTCTTCGGTTTGATTTTTTAGACTATTTCATATATTGGACTGCCGTTGTGGACAGTACTAGGGATAATCAGACAAATGTGACGATAATTTTCGGATAATGTTGATCATATCAAAACTCGATGGAATCCACTATGACGGTCGATCAAAAAGTATTTTGATAAAATGCTTGTTCATTTTTGAACCACCTGAAAGTATTTCTGACGAGTCAAAATCTATGCGTTAGAATCAGAATTTTGTGCTCTTTCTGAATATTGACTTAGAAATTTTGTGTCGGCTTCTATTTGAGAGTGGTTAAATAATCTTTGAAAGGTGCAAAAGAATAATTTGAACGAAAGTTTTTTCCGCATATTTTGTATTTTTGCTGTTGTGATCCGATTACAAAATATTCTATTTGAGTGTTTTTGTCTTTGGACAAAGCTTCTGAATTTTGGTTTCTTCCTAAATCGCCATTTTTGAAAAATCATATTTTTGACTAAAAGCGTTTTACGTGGAAAGGAGCTCTTAGAAAAATGTGTATAGATTCCCTTGAGTAAAAGCTACCACTTTGTTCAATGTCACATTTGTTGAAGAATTGTTTGCTCTGAAAAAACTACCTAGTTCAAGAATTTTTCACATCATGCCAAAGGAACTTGTATGGGTTAGCAAAACCTGTTTGTTCGCAATTCAAACTAATTGTTTAAATCTTTCAAAGATTTCCTCACTACTCTCGAACAAAAACAGAAACAACATGTTTAGGTCCATATTCAGAAAGAGCATAAAATTATGGTCCTAACCCATAGTTTTGACTCATCTGAAAATACTTTCAAGCAAGCCACAACAAGTAAACATTTTCATCAGAAACTTCTGTCCACATGTTCCGTCCAAACTAATGTTTTGGACTTTTCAAAGATTATTTTACTACTCTCGAATAGAAACCGACACAAAATTTCAAAGTCAATATTCTGAGAGAGCATAAAATTCTGGTTATAACGCATAAATTTTTACTTGTTGGAAATACTTTTAGATGGTTCAAAAATGAATAAACATTTTGTCAAGATACTTTTCGACTATCATTCAGTATCTGAACATAGCCTAATATTTCAAAGTATTGAACCAAAATAATCAATCGAGTGTGCCCAATGCACATTGGCTCGATATTTTTAGGACATGACAAATTGGCAATTACCATAAAGCATGCTTTCGACTATCACAGATGCAGCTAAAACCGACTCTTCGTTCGATTTATCACCACATGCTCTGTTTCTTATCGATCCTCCTCGTGAGTATCGCGTCTGCGCATGTTTTTGTTCGTCGAAATAAAGAAAAAGGTTTTGCAAGAAACGTATTTTGCGCGTTTCGAGCAATTTGCATCTACACTGGGCAATGTTCAATAAGACAATGTGCCATTGTAAAACAAAAATGGATATTTTCACTGAAGTTCGACTATCATCTACAAGAAGTTTCTAGAAACAGATGGAAATCTATCCAGTTTTGTTGAGCATGGTCGATTTTCTCAATTTGATGAAAGAAATATGATGATTTATCACGATCACTAGGAGACACTCTGGAGCTAGGCTTTGTTGATGTCAATATAAAACACAAAAAAGAAGCGCTCAAACGTAGTTTTGTTTTAACATAATTATTTTACGCTTGAAAATTCTTTTAGTGGCAAAGATTCTACTTTGAAACAGTGAACAACGTAGTAATAAGATAGAGCGTTTCAGAAGGACTCTTATGTGTATCTTCTTGATAGAAGTATGCTTTTCCTCAATGGGTGCTCTCAATACTTCGAAGTTGAAGAATGAATTTATTCAAAGAATCTTCCAGTAGAAAAGAAAATGTTTTCCTTATTCACTAGAATCAACTCTCGAAGTTTCAGTTTCTAATCATTTAAGTTCATTGAAGACTGAATAATTCTATATTAGCTCGAAGGAAGTTGAGAACTGTTGTTGGAAACCTCAATACCTTAACTTTAAATATGTACAATATGAGTTTTGAATTTAAGATTTAAATGTCAAACAATGATTGAAGTTTGGAACAAATCGAATGAAGTTAATGTTAACTCGAGTACAATTCTACAAAACAGTCACTTGACTATAATTAAACCTATTTCGTTCGTTTAATGTAGAAAAGAAGATAGGCATCTTTTGATATGATTTGATCTTTTGAATAAATTGTTGAAACATAGGAGTCATTGAATTCGTACCATTCATCTGTACTTGGCTTTTCTCGTGCATATGCAGTATAATGACCACCATAGATAGATCCAATATGGTTACTAACAGCTATGAGATCATAGATGGCCTTTTCGTTTTTTGATAATGATGATAGGAGCTCACTTAAATCAAGTCCATCAGTCGGACAATCTACAAGTGTGTCTAGTTTTCGACGCAAGCCGTTTGCATATGAAAATCGTTTAAGTTGAATGATGACAACACGTGGAAGACTTTTAAATTGAAGTTGTTTGGTAGCGGGAGTGTTTTGCTGACATGTTTTTTGTTGGCAAATCCATCGATCATCAAGTGTCTCGGGCGAAACAAATCCTTGAAGACATTCTTCAATTTTCAAATTAATCAGCTCCTCATCGAATCGATTAGATTGAATACAACTTATGTAATGATCTTGTTCAATAAGTGTTATTTCGTCTTCGGATAATTGTCTGAGTGGTGTTTCGAACTGAAGTTGTTCTTCTGACTTCTTTCCTATGGCAACGATTCGATTAAAGAGATGATCAAGATCATTAAGTTCAATAAATCGTTGCACAAGATTTTCGACTCGTCCATTGGAAGCTACACTCACTGATGTACGATCTTGAATGCCATCTTTCGTGATAAAATTTATTACAAATAATCGTTGTTGATGATTGAGTGATAGTGGAAGAAAGGCAATGTGATTTGTTGTACTTTGTACATGTTTGCATTTAAGGCAAGTAACTTTTGATAAAAGCGTTCCGAAAAAGAGCTGTTGAATAATTGTATTTCGATCGGGTTTATTTTTCTCTTTTAATTCATCGTGCATAGCATCGAGAAGAAACGTGATGAATTCCTGAGCATCTTGTTGATCCGATGTGGCAAAACTTGGAGCAAAATAACCTATTGTTTCCTTCATTCGTGTCGGTTTAAATGAACTTATGTAATCTGAGTCTGTACGACTTGGTCGTCGCATATTCCATATTAGTTCAGCATAAGCTCCTGTCATGTCACCACATGAATCAAATGGATTGTAACCATCTTGATGATCACCAGATGTATAAACTCGAGCAAAACCGTCCAAAAAAAACTTAGTCAACGGTGCTACATGGATGAGACATTGAAGTGCACTATTCATGAAACATGTATTCCCAAGATTAACTAAGCCAAGTGGCTTTGAACTAATCTGATATGTGTTCGGTGGTCTAGGTAACATGTCAATTTGGCTGTTTGAAATAGAGGAATTGTTTGAATGTGTATCTATCATATTCGCATAAATTTTATTACCAGGTTTGATGCCAAAATCAGCCAAACATCGATCCGGTTGCTTGTCGTCAATTTCAATCGTTTCTGAATATAATCGAAACTGAAATCTTGACTCGTCTTTTTTAAGCGCTGTGATTTCAGCCATCACTTTAGCCACTGTATCCGCCGCCGATACCTCAATAGTAATAGGCTTCTGTGTCGAGAATTTGCATTGGACATAGACTGAGCGCTCTTTTGTATCCAACAATGGCGATTGCAACTTATGGATTCTTCTTTCCATAGTCGTCGTTTGTTTTTTTCGAAGATTCTCTCTAACAATCGCATTAATGGTATCATTAGACTTGATGCCCAACTCTCGTAACATTTGTTTCGAATCATTTAGAATTAAAGATTCATTTTCTAAATTCTTGAATTCGACATGTATATCATAATATGGTAGGAATCGACGTAAAATCTGATTTTCTAGCTCAATAATGGAGTCTGTAAGTGATGCATATAATAATGTACTACCATGTAAATTACTCGTGACAAGAACTTTTATGTCTTGATCATAATTATAAAAAGGATTAGATTTCATAATTGCTACAAAAATTGAAGAATAATTAGTAAGACGAAATTCGCTTAATTTCTTTTCGGAGTTGCATGGTCGATTGAGGTTTTCATTTAAGAACGTATACAGTTGAATACTCTTGTGATCAATAGAATTCAAAGCAAAGATTCTGATGACTTCATTGAGAAGCATGTTAACTGTTGTGGATTTCTCGTTCCATTCGCATTTTTTCTTTCCCTTATCATATGGTGAGAACAAGATCAGTTGTGATGATTTGCAACGATTACCAATTTCTAATGGTTCACAACATAATAAAGATCCATTTTTTATTTCCAATTCTTGCAATGTTATGCGAGCATTTCGTTTAGGCGCCACATAGTTCCGTCCACCCAGAGAGATCGAAACCAAAACAACTTTGTCGGAAGAAATCATGTTTTGTTCTTCAAGCGCTAGAAATTCGTTAACAACTGTGCTAATTGTATTTTTTGGTAGAAAACGAATGCGATTCTCTATTGTTATACATTGTTTTTGATCAATGTATAGAAAATCGAGTGCCAAACGTTGATCTATATCGTTAATTGTCATATGATTGTCGGTCTTGCTTTGTTTACTTGAAGAAAAGAATGAGCCATTACCCATTTCAATAAATAATGATGAAAAAAAAATCTGATTCACTTATCCAAGTAAGCTTTATGATTTGAATAAGATGCGGCGTACCTAAACAAAAATTATCAAAATAAATGACATGTCAGTTCTCACATTCACGAAAAAGAATTAATAAAGAAGTTAATTTTTATACATTGCATCGCTTGTAAAATATTTTTAGTGTATCAACTATAATTGATAAAAATAAAATTCCACACCTTTTCTTTTCAAATTCTCAAACTAATGGAAGGCAAACAATCATCAATGCTTTAACAACTTGTATATGAAGAAAAAAATTGAAAGAACACGCATAGAAATTTCATTGTTCTGTTACTATCAGCAAACAATTTATCGGCTCGTCCTTTTTCTTTTTCCATGCAGATGTTAAAAAAAAAAGGCTTTTGCCATTAGTAACGATACACTAAATGTCAACAACAGAGCCGTCGTTATGAAGATTTGGTGAAATTCAACATGCAAAAAAGCTCAAAAGTCAAGAACTATTGAAAAAAGCTGACTTATGTCTATCGTTACTATCAATAAAACACTCATGGAACAAGTCGATTCTAATGAGTTGATGAAAGAAATCGTCTTCAACATAACCACACAATTTCAATCGATAAATGTTATTCTCTCTTTTTCTGTAAGGTTCACGTCGTCGTGAACATTCATTTGGAAAAATCCATGATTTCGTTCGTGAGAATGCATTTCTGTTCTACGCGAGTAGAACAGTGTTCTGCCTTGTTGAAAGAATCAACCAAGACGATATTCATTGTTTAGGATGTGTATGTCAGATATGGGTGTGAAAAAATGAATTTTTTAAATCCATGTGTCATGGGTTGTTTTTTTGTGCATATGAAAAAGATAAACAGTACATAAGTATGTAATTGATATTACAATTGTCAAAATCGTTAGAATAAAATTTTACTATGTTACTCTTATCGGAGTTGGCCCTCAACTATCTACTCTGAAAACTTCAATTAAATAATTCTATTTGCAGAAGCAAAATAACGTTACTTAAATTCATGCGAGTCAAGCAACAGATCGAAAATAAAATGCAGAATGGGCCATAAACAGCAGTACAATAAAAAAAAGCAAAAACCATCCATTTTGGTTTGCTCGAGTGGGCTAGTTCTATCCGTCAGTAGTAGAAGCTTGTTTAAAGTTTTTTTTATCCATACAGATAACATAAACAAATAATACTGTCAACTTATAGTTGTGGCCT
This sequence comes from Rotaria sp. Silwood2, assembly GCA_905329745.1. Classification (NCBI taxonomy): domain Eukaryota; kingdom Metazoa; phylum Rotifera; class Eurotatoria; order Philodinida; family Philodinidae; genus Rotaria; species Rotaria sp. Silwood2. Next base: position 20,890 of record CAJNSZ010000967.1, on the reverse strand, counting down.
TACTAAAGAAATTTTACCTGTTATCAAGTAAGAAAAATACTTCTATAGCATTGCATAGGTAAACTTCAGTTGTCATTTAAGAGAATAAGAGTAAGAAATCAAAACAAACCTTAGAAATGATACTATACTGATATACATAGCACAAATTTTCAAAACTATGTAGTTAGTTTAAATGCTGAAATTCGTAGTTAACAAGTAAAACGCACAATTGCAGCACTGTACGTACCAAAAACACTAACTTCTTTGCAAAAATCAGCGTTCCATGTTTGAAAATTTGAAACTTTGCATCTGTTGATTTTAAGCTAACTAGTAGTGAGGGTGTGGGTGTGGGTGTACAAATCTTCGCTTGATTAACACACCCACAGACCCCACCCACACCACACCCTCCAGTCGACAAAAAGACTACAGCAACATATGAAAATCTAAATTATTGTATTATTTGTTATTATATTTATGATAAAAATTTAATTATTCTAGATGTTTTTATGAATAAACATTTTCTAAGTGATGCAACAAAATCTTCTCAATAACTAGAGCTAGAGTTATGAAAATTTATTATAAGGTTCACCTCATTGCAAAATATAATATATCCAACTTTCAGCATTTTTGGATTTGCAGTACGGGAGACAAAGCAATTTTTCGAACAAGTACCAAAACTATTAACTCGCCCTTTATTCTGATATGAAGTCAATTGAAAGTGAGTAAAAATTATTCGTTGCTTTTTTGTCTTTATTTTAAATTTGTTATTCAATAATCGAATGTAAAAATAAGTTAAAATATATTATATTTAAGCCGTTCATTTTTTGACAATTACACAAGATGAACGAAGCAGAAAGAAGCCAATGATAACGAATCGATTCAAAAAATATCTGATGTATAGGTGTAAATTTAACATGATCCCATCGGATTCGCCTAGGATCAACTTAACAACTTTGCGACTCCAAACTCCTAATATATTCGATATAAAAAATACAAGCACTATCTTGCATGAATTATAATTTCTTACTGCCTTGCGTACATATATATCTTCTGTCTTCAGTCATAATAAAAACAAAATCGACCCTTTGTATTGCTGTTCTTACGCATTTCATCTATCGCACTGTTACTTTTGTTTTGAAACTCTTTATAATTATGAAACTTCCTTAATGCTTCATTATATTTAGATATGGAGCGTTTTTTAACAAATGTTTCATCGAATAGATGTCCAAAGATAATTTCAAATGTTGAAGATGGCATATAGTAGGCTAGAAACACTCTATCTAAAATGGACTTTATGTCGCGAAAGAAAGCAAAAAAAATAATTTGAAAGGTAATAAAAATCTATGTTTTTCCAATGAATTGATTTTCTCACAGTTGTCTCTACATTAAACGAACGCGAGTTATTCTCATACATGGTCCTTGCTGAACTAGATATTTTGACTTTCTCAACACTGCCGATCTAGAAAGCTTGAATTTTAGATGAATATAATTAACTTCCCTTTTAGTGATTAGTTGATAGTGAAAAATAAAAGACATGAATAATCATCGGCATCACACTTGTTGATCAATTCTTAAATCTTGAAAAGTTGTATATGTATATTTTCGTAAAGTTCTTTCGGATCAATGGTAACTTTCGCTCAACTTATATTTAAATTGAAAACCTTATCGTAATTAATTGGCCTGAAAAAAATTCTTTGTTCAGATGGTCATATAACATATAACTTTCCATAATGAATAATGACGTTTTCTGTACTTGTAAATCTACGATATCTATGTTAAATACTAAACGACACGACTGTTACTGGCCAATAGAAAACGAGAGAATGAGTAATTGATTTTCATTCGTCGCTCATTAATTTGTTTACTGTTGCTCTTTCATCTTTTTTTTTTTTTTGACTTTGAAAATTATGTAGGAAAAATAGTGTGTTTAGTTCTTCAAAAACAAAAAATGCAACCTATTCTGAAAGTCAATACTCGTCGTGTGCTGTTGCCGATTTTATCACTTCAACGATCTTTGACGACTAATGTATGTATGTTATTTTCATCATGTTATTTGTTTAAGTATGATTTTTAGCTGGATACACCTTGGCGAACAGCTTACGGTGGTAAATATACAGTAACATTAATACATGGAGATGGTGTAGGACCTGAACTTATGACACATGTTAAAGCTGCTATTCGGTAAAAATTTTACTCTTTTTATATATTCTATAATTGAATTGATAATTTAGATGTGTTCGAGCACCCATTGATTTTGAGGATATTCCATTGTCAAGTCATATAGCTAGTGATGAAATGTTTGAGAGAGCTGTTATGGCTGTTAAACGTAATGGAATAGCTCTCAAAGGTTAGTTCCTTCAAAACTGAAGTATTTATATATATTAAACTTAAATAGGTAATATTGCATCACAAAATACAACAAACTCACTTAATGTTCTTCTACGGTAATGTTTATCTTTTTTCGAATTTGTTATAAATAGTATTAATACTATTATTTGATATATTTTAGTACTCGTCTAAATTTATTTGCTAATGTGGTTCGTTGTAAAACAAATCTTGCTGTACCGACACGCCATTCAGGCATCGATATTCTTGTTATTCGTGAAAATACTGAAGGTGAATATAGTTCACTCGAACACGAGGTAGATATACAGATCTTTTTAATTTCTAATTCTATTAAATCTTGATTTCTTCTCTTTTTCAAGTCAGTTCCTGGTGTTGTTGAAAGTCTCAAAGGTTAATTTTAATATTTATTTTATATATAAATTTAATCGTCTTTATTTTATTTTTAGTTATAACACGAGCGAAATCTCTTAAAATTGCTCGTTTTGCATTTGAAATTGCAAAACATGCTGAACGAAAGAAAGTAACAGCTGTACATAAAGCAAATATAATGTAAATCAAATCTAATTAGTTTTTCCAAATAATTCATTATTATTTTTTTTGTTTTTTTCCTATAAAACAGGAAATTAAGTGATGGTTTATTTGTTGAGTGTTGTCGTGAAGTAGCTGCTGAATATCCAAATATTAAATTTGATACAATGATTGTTGATAATACATGTATGCAATTAGTTAATCGACCAACACAATTTGATGTTATGGTTATGCCGAATTTATATGGAAATATAATATCAAATGTATGTGCTGGTCTTATTGGTGGTTCAGGTCTTGTTGCTGGTTCAAATTATGGAGATCATTATGCGATTTTTGAACAAGGTACAAGAAATACAGGTTTAGGTATTGCTGGCAAAAATATTGCAAACCCATCTGGTATTCTTTTTGCTGCTGCAAATATGCTTAAATACTTAGGGTAAACTAATCGAATTTTTCTTTTTGAAACAAAAAAAAAAAAAAATTCCTTTTTAGATTGAATAAACATTGTTCAGTTATAAAGAATGCTGTTTTAAATACAATGCAAGAACATAAAATAAAAACACCGGATATTGGTGGTACAGCAACAACAACACAATTTATTGAATGTGTTTTGAATGAAATTGTTAAAATGACACCAACAATTGGCTTTAATTATGAAATGCAAAAACCAACTCTTTCTTTTAGATATAAAGATATTGACTAAAAATGTATTTTTTCTTTTTACTATTTTTGTTAATTTTTGTTTTTCGTTGTAGTCTTACAGTATCAGTATATAGCTATCTCAATATTTTCTTTCGAATGTATCTTACGAAAAAGAACAGCAGAAAATAAATGTACTGGACACGCTTCTATTTATGCAAGCTATAATAATAGCAAATTCTTCATTTTGAATTTATTTTTTTTTTAATGACAACAAAGAAACAACCAATCCTTTTATATATAAACAATCGCAAAATCCATCAGAAAACATTCGGATTCAAAGAAACTAATTCAACAAAAACGAAAATACGATCTCAGAATTTCAGATAATAAAGAAAAAGTCACTCCAGTAACCTTAGATTCTGTGTCTATTTATGCTCACATGGATCCCTCTTTTCTCTTGTGACTATATGCTATAGAAATTTCAGTGACTTTTTTTTATAAGATTCTAGGAATTATGATATTAGTTTAATGAGTTTTAGTACATTCTGATAAAACTATTTTGGGGGACAGGACCGACTTTTTCCTTCTTGAATAAAGCACTGTTGTTTTGGTTTGACATCATCAAAGATTTTCTTTTTTTTGATAATCATAAATCTCTTTTTCTCGGGACCTTTAATTTCTGAGTAAATATTATAAGGAATCGATCGATAATATGATGGATTTATACCTATAAGAGTTTTTTCAAAATAAACCAATGTGACGTAAATATATAGTAACTATTATTAACATGACGATTTCCAATTGTGATAACCGCATAGCGTTCACTGAAAACTTCTTATATCGAAGACGATAACCAACAATTCAATGTATCATCATTCACTGAAATAAAACAGGAAAATCAATGAATCTTAATTATTTTAAAATAAAAATATCTTCAATATATATTCAATTAATTTTTATGTTTCTCAAAATAATACTAAAAAAAAATCTTGTAAAATATTTCATAATTTGAATCTCGAGTAAGATCATTAGGAAATAAAAATCATCATAGAAATAAAAAAAAAAATAATCATATAAGAAGAGACTACAGATAACACTGATGGCAACTTCCAATTAGAATATAAAACTTGACGATAAACTGAATTATTTTTCTATAATCATTTAACCGGAACGAATAAAAATAAAAATACATAAAATAAAGATTTCTCAAAGCCATTCGACACATCTTCGAATAAATAATCAATAAGAAGTTTTGTTTCATTTCATAAATATAAGATTAAAACAAGAAAATATCTTGAAAATAGTTATTTATTGGGTTTACTGAGTTGCGTTAAAATTAATTTACAAAATTTGAAATATTGATTATATTATATAAAAAAAAAAAAACTTGCTTGTCTAATTAATTATTCAATGAGTTTTTATCAAAATTTGTGGCTCAAATACACATAAAAGATCATCGAATTATTTATTGGTCAACTATGAATTCAATCAATATTCAATATTTATGCACTTGGAATCCGGACAAGAAACTTAAAGTTTTGTAGTTATCTTTTTCTTTTGTTCTCAATGATAATCATTGAATATCTTAAGATGCTCTATCAAAGTGAAAATAAAATAAAACGTTGAACATGAAATAAAAGTATTCTTTTATTTATTTCTATAGATTTAAGTTTCTATAAAATAGTATTTTCTTTTTTGTGTTTTATAATAAGATCGTTTCTGAAAGCATCTTTATTTTTTCTTGATTAAAATAGCTTGTCAATTTCAGTTGAGAATTTTTATCCGTCAATTAATATTACATGATTATGTAATAAATTTTATCATAGACATTCAATAATTTATTAAAGATTTCATAGAATATTAACGTTTACGAAATGTTAAATGAAATTTTTCTTGTGTAAATCGAAGAACAAATTTCGTTGTAAATTAATTTAATGTTTATCAAAACAACGTTAGATAATAAAAAGAATTTTTTTTCTAGTTATAACAGATTGTTCAATATTGTCATATCTTTAAATCATGTTTTATGTAACAGCCATTAAAATACTTTTAAAATAAAAACATAAGTAGTTAAACGCTAAAAGATTGACATTTGATAAGATTTAAACAGACGGGATTTATGGATTTGAAATTATACAAAAGATTTTTTACATTTATTAGATGATGATCAATTTTATTTTGAAAACTTTTCAAAAAGATATCGCTATAAAATGATTTAAGTATTGTGTATATTTTCAACGATATTTTATTTTATAACAAGAAAAATTAGAACCAAATACAATGATTTATATCATGAAACTTATTTTAATAATCATTTCTTGTTTTGACAATAAAAATATTCAACGAATGCATTTTAAAGCTTATCGAAACAAAATTTAAAAACTTTTCTCGCAAAACCTTATCAAAGAATAAAATGAACTTTTATCTATTCATGTTCAATTAGAATTTATCATTAACTATTTTGTTTGTTCAAAATAATAAGCATTATTCTAATTACTAGAATAATAATCAATAATCTTTTAATTATGAATACTACTTATATAATTATTTATCAAGCATATAGAAAAAAAACATATACTTCTGATGGTTCAAAAGGAAATGATCATAAAAAGCAAAATCATGTTAATCTTATTCCAAAATTTTCTTTCGAAGAAAATTGATTCTAGAATTAATGAGCTTCTTTCTCAACATAAATTATTGACATTTCTTAAACAAATTAATTGATAAAACAGTTAAGAAAAACAGTGTTCAATTCATGTGCATGTTTAATTGGATATATAATAACAAAACTAATCTTTTTATCTCGAGAAAAAAAATGAAATAAAGAATTCCAATCATTATAATGATCATACTTGTTCATGGCTGCCTAATTTTTGTTCATAATAGCCTAAAAATAAATGTATGTCTAATTGGTTTGTTATCTCAGATATAAATTTGAATAGAGTAGATGCAATAACAGTTGGGAAAAAAATGGAAACAGAAATTATTTCATTACATTACGCCAGTAAACGTGAGCGTTTTTTTGCGATAATCATATTTTCGTTAATGCTCATATCTTTTTTTCTTCATTTGTGCGTATTTTCTAATATTTTTTACGAAAATATCACTGATCGAAATAATCAAATCTACTTAAGAGGTATAAAAATTTTTTTTTTTATTAATCATATTAATACATTAGTCTTTAGACAACAGTTCCAGTAATCATACAACATTATTGAATAAAAAGAATGTTGACAATTTAATTGCTACTATTCTTCTTCCATTTTTTTGTGTAATGGCTCATTTAATATGGACAATTGTTCCAATAGTTGTTCTTGATCGATGTTGTATATCAAACAGTAAATCAATTTATCGAATATTATTAAAAGTATTTATTTGTACATGTCCATCATTACTTTGTAACGAATTAAGTATTATATTTATTTGTCATAATAAATTTTTGATAAATGATCCATTAATAATTTCTATTAAATGGTTAATATTTATTGCAACAATATTTATTAGTTTTTGGACAGGAATTCTTAGTGATACTAATAAATGGCGTGGTATTCATGGAGGACAAATAGCACCTAAACAATATTCTTCATTATATCTATTTGAAAATTAATTCGATTCGATTCTTTTTGTTGTTAACAAAATTTAAATATCAATCAAATTGAATAAACAGATTTTTTTGTAAAAATAATTCTTACTCTGCGTCTGGTAATTCGATTGTGTATTTTCTTGTTGTTTAACAATAGAATTTTTGGCACATTTCAATGTCATGATCTAAAGATAGGAACGTCGAGCGAACAGTTAGTGTGATGTAAATATAGACATCAAAATAGTACTTATGAGTAAACATTTATTGCTCTTCTTTATCAACAAGGCTGATTAATGCAATGATCTTGTATAGCCTTGCCTTCATGCATTAAACATTTACTCAATTCTATTCAGATATTTCTTTCTTTTCTTTTAAGTCTTTTGTTTAAATTTAAGTTGTGTCTAAAAATGTAGATAAAAAGATATTTTATTGACAATGTATCGAGAAAAATATGGTTATTCCTTCACTTCAGTATTTTATTCTATGAGAAAATTCAAAAGAAAAGTACATTTTTAGTTCCATTCATTTATTTTCTGTGTTTTTGGTGTGAAATAAGATACATGCATCGTCAACATTAGAGCACAATAACATCTACTAGTAGGTATTGATAATTCTAAATTCTTATTGATACAATAAATTGCAAGAATTAGAAAACACGTATGATAATTTCTCAAAATATAAAATATTGGTACCATGAGGACATATTTCCAAGAAAAGCGATAAATTGAGCGAGATTCTGCAATGCAATACATAAAATAGAATAATTACTTTATCTTTTTCGTTATAAGAAAAATATTAAACCCAACAGGATATCTTTTCATATTTAGTTTTTGTCTGCCTTACGGTCCATTTTATCATTTGAAATTTGAGTTTGAAGTGTCTATAAAAAAGTATTTCCGTGTATATTCTGTCTAGTGATACATGGTAGACTGATTAAAAGATTAAATTTGATGAAAAACATTCTTATCAGAAGGGAGTTCACAGTTATGACAGAGAACCTAGAAATGTCAAAGGGCTACTAAGACTACGAAAAAGCGATTGATCACCTGGGGAACTTTCCTTGTCAGTTTTATCTTGACTATGTATCTGTTCCGCGGTTTCAATAGAAATAATATTATTGATAAATGCCAGACATAGTATATGATTGACTATAGTTACTATCTTAATATAAGTTTAGATTATATTCGATGACAACTTCCTAATAAGTCATTAGTTTGCTAAGACTGAGTTTTCTTTAGTTTGATTATTTTTTATCTTTAAATTATTTTTATCAAATCGAAATACTTGAATTATTTTTTTTTGTTCAGTTTAATTTTTACTGATATCATAAAGTTTATCAACTATGGGATATGGCAATTAACGAATAAATTCGTATAACATAAAAAGTTTTATTCAAGTTCTTTTTTTTTTTAATAAAAAATATAACTTAGTATAATCTATTTATATAATTAAGAAAAAGAAACACACCGGCCACAGAAGAAATAATTGAATAAGTTTAAAATTAAAATGAAAATAAAGAATGTTTCAATAATAATAAAAATTTAATCTGTTGAAATATTTTCTTTGAAATTGATCAAATGAAAATAGATTTATATTAATAAATATTTTCATAAAGTATTTTCTTCAGAAAAAGAATCCTTATTTAAATTAATATTGAAAATAATTTAAATGAATCTGATTAATTTAAAATTGATTCAGATAAAGAAAATAATTATTTAAAACTTGATTGAACAAAAAAACAATGAACGTGAGTAAAGAAAAATCGATCAAAATCAAAATAGATGATACTAGATTGACGAATTCGATAAATATTTTCAATAGAATTACAATATTCTCCTATTTGACATGACAATTGAACACGATCGACTACTTGTGATCGATTATTCATAGCAAATCGAGTCGATTTTCTTGGGGGTGGTTTAGAAGAAAACAGCATACATCATTCGACTCAGATGGTGTGGGTGTGGGTGTTATTCTTTTCTTACTCATTCACAAACCCACACCCATATATAAATTTTAATATTCATTCTCTGATCTTCTGTTTATCCATATAGAATATGAAAAGAAGCTGTACGTCGTTCTTCATGCATAGGCATTTCAATAATTCTATATAAAAATTGTGAACGAACAACATTTTCAATATCTTCAGTTAAAGTATAATCTTCTCGAAGAAATATTATTGATGTTCGAAGAGCATGACAACAGAGATGAGCTTCGATTTCCTTCGCATAATCTCTATCAAAAATAAATAAATTTTTTTCATTGTAATTTTCGTAAATAAATGAAAATCTTTTTCGAACATTAACAATAATTATTTGACAATCAGCTAATTCATTTGAATTTGTCGATAATATTAAAATTGCATAAGATATTTGATGATTTTGAGTTATGGAATCTGTAGATGATCGAGGAGAATCAGATCTTGATGATGAGTTATAAATATGATCATCGATTTCTAATCCAATTCGATCACTAACAAAATTTGATGTTTCATGCGTTGAAAATCTTTTTCACGATGGTTCATAATTTGATGATTGTCAATGTGAAGTTCTTTCAAGACATCTATAATTACAATTGAATCCATTTCATTAATAAAAACGCAACAGAAATTACCTGTTCGAAGGTTTGTCAGTTGATGATGGTTTTGTACTCGTTCACTGGATGTCTCTTGCGGGTAAAACAACTAAATGAACTCAATAAATATTCATAAATTATTCTGGAAATTTTTTTACAAAGTTTATTTCCTTTTAATATCAAAGGTATTTGTGATTCTTGGATTCATTTTTTTGCCTTATCAATTCCATTATATTGCGCGAATATATGATCTTTAAAAGATCATATATCTAAAATTTCGAATAAATGGCGAACATTAAAATAAAATTTCAAATCTGAAACTTTTCAGTTGGAGCATTTGCATTAATATTGTCTCTTAAAGATAATATTAGGAATAAATGACAAGAAGAAAAATGATAAAAATCTACACTTCAAGATGTGTTCGTTTTCGATTGTATCATTCATTTTCAGTTTTACTGTTTCGACGATTTGGAGATGAAGACAAATTTGAGAATTTATCATGATCTCGATGAGATTCCAACTTGTTATCAATGAATATGTTGATTAATCTATTGAAGAATAAATCTCACTAATCAAGTTTATTTCTATATCTCTATTTGTTTAAAATCAAAACTTTTTAATTGAAAATTAAAATTCATCAATAAATGTCTAACATAATCAATTTTTATAATCGCAGTTATAGTTGGTTATTTAAATGCATAAATATGCTGAATGAAGGAAAGTAACGAAGGAATTTTATTGGCTATCAATACTTTTCATTGTAAATCAAATTTTCTTTTATACTTACTAACATAGTGAAACACAAGGTCTTATTTTCTTTATTTTATACCGAATCGTTTTCATAATGGATCAACGGCCTATTCAAGAATCGAATACGCCGTCTGGCGATTCAATAACTGTAAATAATATTTCTTTACCAATCATAATATAAAACAAAAACTTAATTGAAGCTTGAATCTTTTTTTTCAGAATCGTCAACAAGTTACCGGTCATATGGGTGTGTTGATCAACCAAAATAGTGCATTACGTCAACATAATTCTAATTTATTTGAAGAATTAGATAGACTTCGACTTGAAATAGTACAACAACAAACAAATTATGATCAACTTTTACAAAACACTTTATGTAATTTGGCAACTACGAATGATGAATTAACTAATCAACTTAATGGTTGTCAACAAGAAATAAGTAGTTTAAAAAAAGAAAATGATCATCTTAAGCAAACATTAAATAATGTTCAAAAAGAAAATGATCATCTTAAACAAGCATTAAATAATTTGCAAAAAGACTATGATCAAGTTACACAAACATTAAATAATTTGCAAAAAGAAAATGATCATATAAAAAAACAATTAAATAATTTACAAAAAGAAAATGATCGTGATAAAGAAGAAAATAAGCGTTTTAAAAACATTTAATTAAAGGAAAAAGAATCATACATATAATTAGGATTAGGTTGTTTCATTATCATTGTTAATTACTTGTAAACTTTGATTTTGTTTTCTTATTGATAAATAAACAAGATGTTGACCATTTCGATCCGATGTTTTTAAAAGAATATCGAGAAAAAATGTTTTCAATGCACATACAGACTGTACGTGTATCTAATCATTTGTTCTTGAATCATTTTAAACAATATTGAAATTAACTTTATTGCACAACGATTAAAAAGTAAAATAAAATTTGATTTTTTTGACTGTATCAAACATAATAGCACGTTATTGATACATAATGATACAAGCAAATAAAAACTTTGAGGAATTTTCTCACTAAATATATACTGTTCTCAAGTTTTTTGATTTTCTAGAGGGCTTATCGTTCATCAACTGATCTTCTGGCGTTAAACATCCTTACTTTAGCACTTAAATGTTTAGTATTTCTTCCATTGCTTCATTTTATTCTTGTAGAATTTACGGCGATAATGTTTCCAGCATTATGTACTTTTCATTTCACAAAATTTCAATGTTTGTAACATATTTTTGTTTTGTAGAAAATGAACTAAATTTTGTAAAACCAATATCTTGAAAAAGTACTAGATCTTTCTACATTGTTTTGGAACAAGCTTATCTTTTACGTAATGATTGCATAGAGATTAATCCAAGAGTTTTATTTTTCTATATATTTATCTCTTGTCTTGTACTTATTGGCTGAAAAATAATTTGATTGCAATGAAGATATCACCAATTTACAAGTACCAAAGAATTGTATTTTTTCGCAATCGTTTTAGTTTTGAAATATATTTCTACAAAAGAAATTATATATGCTAATAGTTCGTGAAATTTTCTATCGCCATGTATGCTTGAAACTTTTAGTTTTCAACCATTTTTTGGCTCATATGTCGAATATTGCTGGTAATGGGAGTAGTACTTTATCTTTACTAGTAATTAAGTAACTACTGTAGCTACTATTTACTAGTAACTGTGTAACTATTGTAGTTACTTTTAGAAAGTAACTAACTAACTATATTAGTTACTAGTTACCAGTAATAATCAATATTTAATAGGTAAACTATTTCCTTTTATTGATTTTAATTACGAAAATAATGAATTGATTAGTAAATATATTTGTTTTTCTTTAAAATCGTAGATGATTCGATTCTTGGTGATATTCTTAGGAAACAAACGACACATCTTAAGATCGATATTAAGGATGCAGATAGAGAATCATTTGGAAACATTTTCCTATTGACATTGTCTGTGTGTAAAAATTTAATGGATTTAAATTTTTGTGATTTAGTTTTGGAACGAAAACATTGGAATTGTCTATATAATTTACTGCCAACAAGTTTTACGTCTTCAACTTTAACTAAATTAAAAATCAATGTCAAAACTTTTACCGAATATTTTTTTCTTCTTCAAGCACATTTCAACTGTTTATCAATCAACATTAATTATTCATATCGAAATAATTTATTATCCTAAACGACATATTGATGAGACAGTAAGGATTATTTCGATCATCATTTTTATATTATAAAGAATCAAATAGATATTTTCAATATTAATATTCATTCAAGAAAAAACTTGCCAAATGAAAACATTTATCATTGATTGCATCTTCATACACAAATCATTATGATACTTTTATTTTTACATTTATTCGGCTAATAATAAACCTTGAAGAATTGAAATTCTATTTATTAATAGAAATATTTGACTCGAATTATATTATTCAGGTATTCAATTATATGATCAAATTCCTATTCATATAAAAAACTTAAACAAATTAACGCTTATTATTCAAACACTTGTCTATACATGTAAGACTAATATAAATCTTTCATTGGAAGAGAATTTATATAGAAATATTTATTAAAGTATGATCAAAACTAAATATCATATATATTCACTTTTATATCAATTCGAATATTTACCTCGTGTAAATAATTTTTTTCCAGGAGGCATATTTCATAGAGTTCGACGTTTGACAATGATTGATGAATATCCTTTTTCAACATTTTAAAATTATATTTCAAGATTTACCTTTCGTTGAAATCTTACATATACATTATGATAAACTACAAAAAAAAACAAGCAATATTCATCTACTATATTAATTACATTTTCTTAGCTTAAACTTCTTAATCTAAAATTGACACATCTAGATTATACTGAACAATTTCTCTTCAAAAAAAAATGACTGATCTACCTCATTTATTAAATCTGTGCATTAACTATGAATTACTTACAATGATAAAAAACAATTTTGCCATTGATAAAACATGTTTTAACTTTAGTCAAGTAAAGGATCTTGATTTAAATAAATCGTTTCTTCATTTAGAAAATATTCTAAAATATTTTCCTTTGTTATAAATTGTTCATTAAAAGCATATTTTCTATTTGTGTTATACTGCAATAAAAAAAAACAGCGAGAAAAATCTAATCTTCTTTTTCTGAAGATCGGTAGAAAACAATTTGTTCTCTTTTATATTGAGATATAATACTATTGAAATGTATGTTTATGTCTTGTCAAGGCATTTGCTTTTTCTCATATCTGGAAAAAAACATTGAAGATATTCTCTTTGATGCATAAGTCGTTTCGAAATTGTTCACGACTATGTTTTTCTTCACTCAGCAATGTAATACATATTAATAAAGAAATTATTCTTGTGTCTGTAATAAAAGAGATAAATTATTATTAAAACTTCCATTGTAATTCCAATTATCGATAGTTTGTCTTCTTGGTACAAATTTCATATGAACTTTTTTAAAATGTAGAAGTTTATGTTTCCATATGAAAATCTAATTATATTTATTAAATATTACTTAACTATATTTAGCGTTATATGTTTACTATATATGACAGGCTTTTCAGACTACGTGACGTTTGTTCTGCTACCATAGAGCCGAAATCCTTGTCATAATATACTAAAAAATAATGATTAGTGAAAAATGCCATTCTTTCGGCGTTTTTTGCCGGAACTTTTATTTGAGTTTGAATTTTCTATGTGATAGTAGATTTCATCATCCAACTTTGTTGGATGCAGAAAGATGCATATTTAAGCCCTTATTAAGATAAAGTTTCCCAAAACTAATCTTCGATAGAAACCGTTCATTTTAAAAGTTGTAGATCGATTGTTTACCTGTAAACATAAAATATAGATCNTATTAATCAATTTATTTTTAATGATATATACTATATCAAATAAAATATAACTAAATTATTTATAATTTAGACTTATTCAAAAAATTATAAATTTATCTAAACTGATTCAACAATCAAGTCAATTTTTGTTTTTGGATTATTTGAGTATTATGATTATTTTCATAGTTTTTGGATACAGACTATTAGGAAACAATTGCGACAATAACCAAAAGTTGTGTTATGAGAAGATTCTAAATTATTTTTTGAGAAATAGTTTAATATTTTGCAATATTTTGTTCATTTCTATGTATTATCAAATGACTATTCTCTAATCAAAAGAACTCAAATAAGAACAAGATAGATCTTCGACTAAACAATATTCACAAATCTCAATAGAAAAAATTCTTTTCTTTCAATCTGCACAATTCCAACATTCCTAACTTGTTCTGTTTGAGAGTTAGAAGGCTTTTCTTGAGATCCACACCCCTCAGCGGATCGACCTATGATCATTGCGACAAACAAGTAGAGGACGACAATTTTCTATGCTGAGTTGAATGATAATATTTATTTTTAGATTTGAAATGATCAGATTCTGTTATCGTAATATTTCTGAAATTCCATAATGAGTTTTCACGTAACAAAGGAGTTGATATTTCGAAAATATTGAGACAATAGTGTCAAATCAGTTCGAATCTAAAAATAAAAATCATCATTCGAATCAGTATGATGAATTACTCTTGCCTAGCTGCTTTTATGGGTGATCACAAGTCGCTTCAATTGAATCGGAGATCTAAGAAAAAATCTTATAAGGCTCAAGCAGAACAAGTTAGGAATGTCAACCCTACGTAAATCAACAGAGAATAATGTCTTCTATTGTCGTGCCCTATTAAAATTCCAAATCAAAAGAGAAACGACTTCAGAATATCGTTTTCAAGAATCTTTACCAAGAAACTCTCTGATTAGTTAATTTCTGACCAGTCTTATTTCGATATAGTTTCATGGTCCTGAGGTTTCTCTCTTGAATAATGAAAACGGTAGATTTTTATGATGTGTCTATGAAAAATTATTGAGAAAAACAGTGTAGCAGATTATACTTTGAAATGGATAGTTGATAATTATAATATTTGAATGATATAACAAATAGAATATAATTTTATAGTAAAGTCAACTTAGATGAAAATTTATTTGTATATCCAAGTCTGAAATAATATTCGATTTCGATCGATTCGTTTTTTTTTTTATTTATAAAATAGTTTAATTTATTTTCGATGATAAAAACTTACCATCTCGTATTAATCTTTGATAAAGTGATGTTTCTCCTTTATTTATTGATCTCATTATAAAATAAAGAACAGCTTGAACAGCATTAACATTTGAAAATCCAGGTAATAATGGTAATACAACATAAACTCGAAATTTTTCTTTATTAATAGAAGCTCGAACTATCCGACGATAAAGTGCATCACCAATTAAATTTTTAATTGTTGTATCATTAGCAATTGAAATAAAAAATTGATTCTAAGTAAAAAAAATTCTTTTTTTTAAATTAAACAAATAGAAAAGCTAAAAAAGACTTCAATATAAATAAAATGTTGAGCACTATCAATCATATGAATATAAGCATTTTGTATTGAAGTTTCTTCTAAATATGTTCCACATGACCAAAATGCAGCAGAACGCACACATTGAGCATCAACACGAATTGGTTTTTGGTTTTCTCCAAGAATTTCAGAAAGCATTGATGAATCAAATAATTCATTATCATCATAACTTTTTGGAAGAATATATGGATAAGATTCATTAAAACGAAATTTATCTGCCTATTTTATAATGACAAAGGAGAAGTCGAAATTTTAAAATATTTAAATAAAAACAAAGAAAAGTTAACTTTATGAATATTCCATCGTTGAATAAAATGTCTAGCACAATCTCTTGCTGCTTCTCCAGTAACAACTAAAGCTTCATCATGCCATGGCATTCGTGGGGAGGTTTTACGATCAATAGAATCTTTTTAAAAAAATAATGACGCATTAAATATGAACTATGAGATAAAGTGAAAACCTTCATCGAATTTTTCAAGACATCCAAAGTCTTTGTCATAAGGATTTGCATAATCTTTGCCCATAAAATACCGACATTTTTTATCGAGCACTGGTGTTACACCAATGATTGTTCTTGGTTTTTCATCAATTGGTTCTTGTAGAATATCTTCATCTTCATCCGACGAATCTATATTTTCATCTTTTCGAATTTTCTATTATTTCCAATTAGAGAAAAAAAGAGAATTTTTAAATAAATGTTTTAAATAAATAACTTTTATTATTTGTCTCCATTTTTTTTTTAATTCACGAGGTCGTTGTTCAGCGTTTTCTTCTTCAGCTAAAAGTTGCATTTCAGTTTTGTTTAACACAGTTCGAAAATTGGTTACTTCTTTAACAAATACAATTATATCGAATAATTTAAAAAAAAATTTTTACCTGATGGTTTTGTTATATTATTATTATTAATTGTTTCATCATTAAGATCTATTTTAATAAAAATATGAATAAACAATTATTTAGAAATAATAAATAATACTTTGATTTTGATTTGATTTTAATAATGAGTTTTTTTCTTCTTGATCAGATTTTTGTAGATTAAACAAAGATTTCGAGATTGTTGTTGAAGAAGCCTTTCAAATATTATATTTAATTCATTCATATCAACAATAAATTAAATATATATATCGATTTAAAAAAAAAGATTCAATTGACTTTTTATATTCGAAAACAATCACTTTTTATCTCATATTTTAATTGGTTTTTTAATAATGATTTATCTTATAAGATAAAATGTTTTTATTCAGAATAAAAACAAAACATAATTTTAAGTAGAAGAAAACTGTTCGAGCTTTCGAACATGGAAAATTTAATTTATTTTGCGTAATTNTTATTTATATATTTATATGAATGATATGTTGAAAATTGAAATTCTACTATTGATTATATCGAAGTGGGTCGAATATAAAGGGTATTCCGGAAGTTCTAAAACGATTTTAAAATTCATCGTTCTCGTATTCAACAAATGCAAACTCTTTGAAACCTTGGCATATTATTGCACGCACATATCTAGTGCCACATAACTATAAAGTTTGAGGTCTATAGGTTGTACAATAGAGGAGAACTTGTAACAACACTATGATGTACTATTTTTTTAATTTTCTTCTATTCCGGATCTGCCAAAATATCTATATTTCGGTTTAGGTAGATGATAAAATCTTGAATCTTTTTTTTAAAAGATGCGCCGTTAAAAGCTCTACAAAAATTGTAATAACAAATCCCTATTGACTTGTGTTAAAGATTGCTGCCATACGCGAAATGAAAAACCTACATGATAGTACTATTTCTCACCATATTGTGCGTATTAAAAAATGTTTGGAAGATCTTTTTGTTTTGCATGTATCTAAGCTTGAGAAAATGATAAAGTCTTGATTTTGTTTTTCAAAATATACACCGTCGAAAGCTCTACAGAAGGTGCATAAACAAATTTCTATTGGAAAGCAAAAAAGTCTTTTAAACCTTCTTTTATTACGCACAATATGGTGAGAAGTAGTACTACCATGAAGGTTTTTCATTTTAAGTATGGCAGAAACCATTAATACAAGTCAATAGGGATTTGTTATTGCAGTTTTTGTAGAGCTTTTCACAGCGCATCTTTTAAAGAAAAAAAATCAAGATTTTATCATTTATCTACACCAAGATATAGACGAAATAAAAAAATGTTGCATACCCCAAAGATGACCAGAAAAATTTTAAAAATAGTACATATCACTGTTGTTATAGTTTTTCATCCATAGTACAACCGATAGACCTGAAACTTTGTAGTTATGTAGTAGTATATATGTACAACAATCTATCAAAGTTTCAACGAATTTGCTTTTGTAGAATAGTAGAAAGATGAATTTAAAAATTGTTTCAGAACTTCCCGTGACACCCTCCTTTATTTTATTAATATTAGTTTTCAACAGAGAATAATTCTATTTGAGAAAGAATATTCATTTAATAAATAAATATTGAATTTTCTATATAATTAATTAATATTGTTTTTTGAGATTATTTCATCTATTATTATAAAAATATAAAATAACGTTCAATTTAATTTTAAAAAACTAATAAGAAATATTAATCTTTTTTTCTTTTTTTTTTTTTTTTTTTTTGTAAAAACTTTATTCAAAAGTAAATAAAAGTTCGATTAAATCTAAACAAATGATAAATTACTTTTCCTCTTTCGATTTGTTATTGTTCGTCGAAATGTTATTTTAACAAATAACTTAACAGCAACGTTCGATTTTTTTTCTTCTCGATAAAGTTAGTTACCGTTTGTTGTTGTTGTCACAGTTTGACGTTTCGTTCTTTGATATATTTACACTTTTAAAAGTAATCTACTCAAAACGTGTTTAACTATTACATTTAAAACATAGATTGTTTATATTTCGATAAAAAAAAGAGAAAACGAAAAGAAATATTTTTTTTCGTATATATATATATAGAAATGGATATAATGAAACAAACCTACCTCGATTATAAAACAATGGTTAATAATAATTCAATAAAACGTTTAATTAATATAGTTAATAATCTTGAAGAAAAATTATCATCAGTTAAATTAACAAATGATAAATTAAATGAACTAATATCAATTGTATCAAAAACACATGAAACTATTTCTCATGAATTATCAATTGTTAAAACTATTTTAAATCAAACTATTATGGAACAAGAAGAAGATGAGTACGTCAACTTTATTTTATCTTTATATGTAAATATTGATTGGATTTTCTTTTCTTTTTTTATTATTAAAGAATAATTCCAATTGATGGAACAAAATCCGAATGGGATGATGATGATGATGATGATGACGATGATGATAAGGAATTTCAATCAAGAAAATTAAATAAAAATATTCTACGAGAAAATTCTCCATTAATTCGTCGAACTAATCATATTATATTAAATTCTGCATCATCAAATGATTCATCATTAATAATTGAAAATAATTCTAATTCATCAATAAGTAAACGTTCATCAAATATGAAAAAATCTTCTCAACAATCATCATCAAGAACAAAATCTCCTAAATCAGTTACATTTAGTCTTGATGAAAATCTTCATGATGATCAACAACAACAACAAGAACAACATTTTATTGAATATACTCAACAATTACACAATGATACAAGTTTTATTTCTTTTTGTTTAATTAATTAAAATTTAATTTTTATTTCTTTTTAATTAAGAAAATGAAACATTTGATGAAATAATAACACCAATTATTCCTTATTCATATTCTAATTCATCAAAACAAAATCAATTAGAAATAAAATCAAAAATTGAAACGTAAGATTTTATTTTTTGTTTTAATAATAAATATTTTTTATTTGAATATAATTAAAGAATAACAAAAAATATTCGTATTCATGAAATTGAACAAAAAAATGGTGATTATCTTCGTTTATTAAATATATCAAATTCTGATGATTATGATTTAAGTGGACATTATTTACAACAAACAATTGATTCAAAACAATTTTCTTGTTTTAGATTTCCATTTAATACAATTATTAGAGCTGGACATACTATTACAGTAACAATCATTTATTAACTTTATTTCAACTTTTTTATTTTATTTTATTTTATTTTAAGATTTGGTGTGGTCATTTTAAAGATATTAATCCACAACCACCTTATGTTTTTCTTTGGAAAGAACAAAATAAATGGCAAACAGAACCATTATGTCTTACCATTTTGGCTAAACCAAATGGACAGGTTTTTATTTTATTTATCTTACATCTTATCAACTAATCATTATTTTCACAATAGAAATCGAGAGATTTTCATTATCGAATAGATATTGAATAACAATCAGTTTGATCTTATATAATTCTGTTGCGTGTAAACATTCATTTTTATGATTGTTATGTATTCGGCACGAAATTACAAAATTGACTGAAAATTAGAAATAGTAATTGGAGAGTTTTTTATAACCATAAACTTGGATGATTTATGAAAATTTTTATGATAATATTGAAATATATTTCTTGTATTGTTGATATTATAAACATGTGATTAAATATTAGTCGAGAAAATCAACTAGAGTTTTTGTTTTGATTCATTTTAATAATAAAAAATTGAATTAATAATTTTAGCCAATAGCATCATATAGAAACTCTCCTCATATTGATCCAGATCAATCATCAAGTAAGCAGAATTTGTTTTTTTCTGTCCAAAATAAAAATTTAAAATTCTATTTTAAGGTGATATTCTATTTTTACACTCAAAATCTACAACAGGATCATCAGATGTATCCAATAATTCACCGAGTTCAATTAAGTATTTATTCATTAATTATATTTTAAAACAAAATATTCATTTTTTTTTTTTTGTTTCTTAATAAAAGCAATAGTTCTCATATAAATATGAGGCAAAGTCGTTATTCAACATTTAATAGAAATGGAAATAATAAACCACCATTTGCACATTCACCAAATAATCCAATACATCCTGATCATAATGGTACAATTATGAATATGCCCAATGATCTTCGTTCTCAAACGAATCAAAGAGTTTCTGTTAGATTTTATTGAAAATTAAAAAAAAAAAAAAAATTTTTCTTTT
>CAJNSZ010000966.1:14055-38850 GCA_905329745.1 Rotaria sp. Silwood2 | reverse complement strand
GATGTTTTGAGGGGAGGTTTGTTGTGGGCTGCCCGGTTGTGTGGCTGGGGGGGGGGGGTGTTGGTATGTATTATTCTTTTGGGTGGATCGGGTGTGTACGGGGAGGGGGGTGAGGGGGGAGCCGCAAATTCTCGAACTTAAAACTTACACGCACTATTTTCTTCGAAAATATATGTGAGTTCCACAAAATAGTGGAACATATTCTATTTTGAAATGGACAATAGAATCCTCATTTGTAGGCACCCTTCTTGGTCGCTCTATACATTCATTTGTACTATTGGCATTATATGGCCAATCCTATGATAAGTATCATATAATAACTCTATCATAGATCGATAGAGATAGGTGAGTTTGTGCTTTTACACCCGATCTTCATAGTCTGAAGAACACAAAATAAAATATTGTTAATAAAAAAATTGCAAGACTCACTATGAAAATGATTAGTTGTCCTTGAGGCTTAAGCAACCGGAATGCTTGGTCAAGGGCTTCACCAACATCAAATACATGATAGAGACACTGCACAAAAAGAATGACATCGAATTGATTATTGAGCAAATTAGACATGCAACTAGGCCATTCACCAATAATCACAGTCCCATTCACACCATTCAATGAACCCAATAGATTTTGACTGGCGTTTGCACTATCAACATGCGGTTCTATACCAACATATACCAGAGACGACTTGTGACCAATCTTTACAGTACATAAGAATAATAATTTTGCTTCAAGTATTTCTATCTATAATTCTGTCTCAGTATGATCGTCACGGATATTACAGTATATTATAGTGTAGCGAATAATATTGATTTTTCACCGACTTCTTTTTTCCACGATGTATTCTCTATTTCTGTTCTCTCTTTCTCTCGCATGCCTGTGATAAGATATTTTGCTTTATCTTTCGGCTAGTCATGTATTGATTCTATCATGCACATTGGATGAACATTGATCTAATTGTCTTACTCATATCTTGTCTAATATCGTTGTGTCTACAAAACTANCGAAAAAGCGTAGCTCATCAGCTATAGAACATTCTGATTGGTTGATTCACGATTGGTCTACAGAAACTTCGATTTTCTCGGAAATGGCTCTTAGGCCGAAAAATCTAATTACACTAGAAGGTCTAGCTCATTTTTAGGAACAAAATGACACCAAGAAAAACCTTCTAAAAATTGGCACAAATGGTGCACTGCTAAGTGCATTAGTGTGTTCGAAATTTGCTATTGATTCGATGACTCATCCTGATTTGTCCACTGACTAATATTTTAATGTCATTGTAATATCACGTCAGAGACTATATCATTTGTTGACAATGCCATTAATCTTTCATTTTTTCAATTACTTCATCTATTCTATTCCACAATGACGGAAGGTGTTATAAACAAACAATGGATATAAATCTATACAAACCTTTATTTTTGAGAAGTGTCATTGTTAGAATAAAATATGAGTCGATCGAATGTTAATCTATTGGATTTACCTGATGAGATATTACTTCTTATTTTGAAAAAACTGAACAATATTGATGTTCTTTATTCATTTATCGACGTTAATAATGATCATTTGAACAGTCTAGCACGAGAAAAAATCTTCAGTGATACTCTCAATATTGTACCCATCGATAACGTTTCTGCAATTGATCAACAAAAACTTGATCGCTTTTGCAAGGTTATATTGCCAAAAATTCATGACAATGTGAAATGTTTTATTCTTGAACCACTTTCAATGGAATGTATTCTTCTTGCTGCTGATTATCCAAGTCTAATTGAACTTAAACTTTTTAATTTCACGCAAGAAATTGATTTAAATTATTTTACAAGTAAGAAAAATAACAGATAATGATGTTAGATAGAACAGGTTATAGAATAATTTATTATTTCATATTTAGATGAATCTTCTCTTCGATATATCTTTCAACAAAAACTTACACATCTTACTCTCGTAAATATTGATAAGCGGACTGAGATAGAATCATTGAAAAACTATAATAGAAATGTATATGAACATATCATGAAGTTCTTTAGAAATTTAAAATATTTGAGTATTATTGAAACACACTATCGATCATATCCACCTTTATTACTCTATAATTCACCATCAATTAGTTTTTCCTCTACAATTCTCGCTTATTTATGTATCAATGTGAACACATTTGATGATTGTCTTTATTTACTTGATGGTCGACTCAAACAATTAACTACACTTATTGTTCAAATATATAAAACAAGCAAATCTTCATCAGTCACTCCCAATATGGTAAGTTTTAACAAAGAATATCAACAATGATATGAAGTTGACTACCAATTCTATACACTTTTGTATTTATAAATATTCTTTTTTATCGCATAGGATAATTTACCTAATTTGAAATATTTTTCATTGAAATGTTATTTTCTACTTGATATATATGATGAGAAAATTTTACCTCTTCTTCATCATATGACATATCTGGAAAAATTAACTTTATATCTTTGCATACAAAGTCGAGGTACATTTATCGATCGTTCTCATCTTCAAAATGAAATTCTTCTTTATATTCCACATCTTCATTCATTTACTTTTTATATTAGTACTTATGATCTTGCTACTGATTTATTTCGTTATGTGCCTGGACATGATATTCAACGAATTGATGCAAATATTGGATACGAACAATATATGGCTAAGATGATAAATTATATCAATATTGATGAAGCTGTATGTACTATCTTCTCACTTCCTTTTGCATTTCATCGAATTCGAGCTGTTGGAAACATATTTCCAGATATTGTATTCAAATATGTTACCATCTTAGTGGTACATGATATAGTTCCATTCAATCATGAATTCTTTCTTCGGGTTTCTCGATCTTTTCCATTACTGCAGACACTTCATGTTATCAATCTTATATCACAATCGTCGTGCGATATTAACTCATTTTTATCTTACGATAGTCAATCATGCTCAATCGCTAAATATCTTCATCTCACCACATTTAACGTCAGACGGGGAAATATTAACAATGTTGAAGAATTTTTAAATGAAACGAAAACATCTATACCATGTCTAACCAAATTAATGATTAAATACAATGATTTGAGAATTGTGACGAAAAACTTTACAAGAGAAGAAACACGACACAATTGTAAGAACATAAAAGAACTTTTACTGTTCAATATACTCATACAAAAGAAAGATTTTTATCATTACTTTCCTTCGTTATAAAGGAAATATTGTTTTGATTTGTTCAATAAATTGAAAAAAAAAACATGATGAATGTTGTATTTCGATGAACGCTTTAATTAAGATATAAAGAAATATCGACTATTTATGATGTTGTACTAACGATTAGTGTTAAGATGGCGATACTTAGAAAGATGATTATAGAAGATATGAAAACAGTTCTAAAAATCGAATCAGCATGTTCCGTTCGTATCTTTGCACATCATAAAATAATATTTTAGGTTCATTAGGAAATCTTCACTCCTTAATATAAATGAGACAAAAGATAGTTTTTATCCGATTTTTTAAAATTGATTTATTAAATGACTTTTGTACGTCTATTGATCAGTGGAAGTGGGATTGATGCTTTGTGTTCAGAAATAGCTTTCGGCTTCTGTATTATGGGGATTGTATTGAATATTCAAGATAGATTGAAGTTATAGTCAAGAGCTGTTAGTAACATATTTTTCTCAATATCATGATTAGAGACCGGCATGACCAAAGAAAAAAAGATTGTTCGATAAGGGGTCAACCATAAGAGACGTCCGAGCAGACGAAAAAGGGAAGGATCAGTAAAAAATGGACATTTTTTGATAAGAAGGAAAGACAAGACCTAAGGAAAAAAAGCGATCTGTGATTTTATGATTTTAAACTGGATTAAGATGATTTTCGTGATTCGAAAATGAGTTCGTATGATTTAAATCATGTAAGAGTTCTATAAATGAACTTCTAGTGTTATCTACGACTCTTATCTTCTATATAACAAATAATTGAAATTATATGCTGTTTTTATTCGATTCTATTCAGACGCAGATCAGATCATTGCTAGGCTAATGAAGTAGTATACCAGAAAAAGTTTACAATTTGCGTCTATATATACGTCTGTAAAAAAATAGTTATAGTTCGTATTTTTAGTATATTGTCACTATAAAAACACATTTTTGAAAAATTAATTAAATATTCTGAAAGCATGTGGAGTTTTCTATCAGGGTGTGGGTGTGGGTGTTGGTATACATCTGAGGGCTGCGCAAATACGGGTACAACTTGTACTCACTTTTCTCTACCATAAGCATACCATTCATGTACTTTATGTACTACGTACTACGTGCTCCACATAGACTCCCCCATGTACTCTGAAAAAACCTAGAAATCTAGAATTCATCTGGTCTACATGCTATGTACTCTACATAGACCCCCGCATGTACTCTGAAGAAACCTAGAATTCTAGAATTCATGTACTCTACATACTATGTAGTTTACATACTATGTACTCATGTAGAGTAGATGAATTCTAGGTTTTTTCAGAGTACATGAGCCGATCTATGTAGAGTACATAGTATGTAGAATACATAGCATGTAGAGTACATGAGTTCTGGTTTTCTTCATAATGCAGGGGTAGGTCTATGATTGTAGTGGTACGAGTGGATACAAGTTGTACTCGTATTTGTGCAGCTATGATACATCTTCACTTTACTCACACCCACAACCATACTCACACCCCACACACCTACGCCCACACCCACACCCCACACCTACACACCCACACTCACGCCCAGAATACTTTGATCATAGCAGAGTATCTAAGAGAGCGAATAGCGCAACATAGTTTCAATTCCTATACGAAGAGTTTCGTTTTTTTATGCTCTTCTTAATTTTTTTTGCATCGATTTTTCTTAAATCTGTGTTTTTTTTACTTTTTATAAGAGACACTATCTTGAAACCTCAAAATGATGAGAGATAATTGACCAAGCTGATTGTGAAATATGCTATTTTCATTAAGAAAGAGCTCAGCCTTCGAAGTTCCATCTCGGGGGCTTGAGCAAACCACGTGAGAAAGCTTGCTTTCTCAAAAGAGAAATTATTCTTCTGCATGTTTCGAGATTGAAGTATAAACATGTCTTGAGAAAGAGATGGAATAAGTTAATATGATCGATTTCAGTCTAATAATATGGTCAACCATGGTTTGAATTGTTAGGAGGAGTCGTTTTAATCGCTATAGAAATTGAAAATTAGAATTTAATACAAGTTCATAATGCTAGATTTTATTCATATTATACTTCTTAATGCTTATGTCAGCTTAAAAATCTTAACAGAGCTTTGTCGATTGAGGTTTTCGGAATGCATCATCACACTGAAGATTTATATGACGAGTTATCAATACTACATAATATCATGTTTTTAAAATGATATCAGTAGCTGGAAGAAAGAGGGTAACACTCAAAAGAGATTGATAATGTATATCTATAAAAATCTTCTGTTTTTTTTTAAACATTTTGCACAAGAGAATTACGTTGATATAGTAAAAACGTTGTCTTTTGATCTTATCAGTGCTCATAAGATGTAGACTTTCTTGGAGCAAGCTTAAAAACATCAAAATAAGTCAGCTTGCCTATTTATCTGGCGTATATTCCTAATTAAATCTTTTGTTTTGTTATTTTTGCGATACACACCATGACATTATCAATAGTATTCAAACTGAAAGATTCTCTGGTCTTTCTCAAGAATATTTTCATTATTTTCTTTTTTTCTCTCTATAAGCTTTTTGTAGTTATAGTCATATATTTGAAGAAAATGAGTCAGCAATGCAAGTGGTGCACACACTCTGATTTACAGTTTTTGCAGTCCTCGAACGTAGAATAAATAATAATATTAATATGAAACACTTACTAAACCTTCGACTTAGTGACAAATTTACTCTATATAATTTAAACAAGTTGTTTTTCTTATCTATTCCTATTCCAAGAAGTTTCATTTACAAGACTTTTAAATCTTCGAATCGATATGTTAATTTCTAGCATGAGATTTTTTATGAGAGTTTGATCTTTGTGCATCTCACTAGGTACAAGTATTTTGTTCTATTAAAAGTTCCTTTCAAGAAAACCTTTCAGAGAGAAATATTGTATACTAAGAAGACTATTAAAATGACTAACTTTATTATTTTATCATTTTGAGAACTGATTGCCGACTCAACTAATACTTAACAAATCAATTTTAAAACTGTTTTTTTATTCAATTTCTTATAAAATAACCAATTTTTCTATGTGGATTTTATTCGCATGAAAAAATCTGATACACAAAATGGAACAAATAACTTAGAAAAATTAAATTTAACATCGATAAATAATTCAAAAAGCATTTTTTATTTTTTCTTTGAGAATGTATTAGTTTCTTTTAAATGCAAATCTCAAAACATTTTCGCAAAATGATGAAGACATGAAATGTTTTTTTATCATTTTCTATCTATCAGAAAATTTTCATTTGACTCATATATGAAATTTTGAGTCTCCAAATATTACAATAAATAATCAATTGGAATCAAAGATAATTTTTTACAATTTGGCTTTATTATTTGTCTAACTTTCATTTGTCTAATTCTCGAGCACTTATTAATCAATGAATCGAATCAAAAGTGGTTCAAAGACAAAGCAATACAGTATTTTCATTCTCTTTATTTTCTTCGAAATGATTTTTTTTCTACTGTATTTGTCGTTCTTTTGTCTTTTTCTTCTGCTTCAAATGAATATTTTCAAATAAGCTTATCCACATATTTTGTGTACCGTTAATCAAAAAAGACAAATTATAAATAAGCTTATCGTTATTGTGACTTATACTCATGGGCCCTTCTTCATCTATTACTGTTCTGGAAAACTCACAGTTTCTCAAAAAAAAAGAAGATAAGATTTTTACGAGCTATTTAATTCGAAACGAATCGCTGTAAATTCTTTTCTTTCAATCGAGCACTGTTCGCCAATCTTCTTGTTCTTAGTATTGCTCTTTTTCTTCAAACATCGACATAAATTCACATGTGTGCAGATGCGTACACATCAAAAATAAAAGATATGACGACTACAACAGTAATAATTATCATGTCACCAATATGTAGCCTTTTCAAATATTTTTTTATCAACATAAAATTGTATATCTTCCACTTTTCTGAAAACAATTAATTTAATTAAAAAGTACTAGATGAGTAAGACAATATATAGTCATACATATATATTGTTTAAATATTTCTTTAAAAATCATTGTTTTTTCTTTAAAGAGTTACTTTTTTTCTGCTAAAAAATGGAATCAGAATAATACAATGAAAACGATTGTTCCAGAGAATGATCTTGTGTTTCAGTAAAAAAGAAACAATCGAGTTTCTCATTTTTGTTCTTGTCCAAGTAGTAATTTTGATTGCCATTCTACGTTTTAAACTATGCATTGAATCAAGTTCACGATGATTTTTACTGCATGCTGTCATCATACAATAATAATGACGATCAACATAAGAAGAAAAAAAAATAACAATAATTGTGATCGTTTTGAACAAAATTATTTTTGATCTTATTTATTGATCACCGTGAAAAAAAAGACATCAGTATTTGTTGACCTGATGAAAAAAAATATTTAGAACCAAGACTAATTAGAGTAGACTTGAAATATTTGTTCGAAAATAAAATATCTTACATAACTACGACTCAATATTTTAGTGTAAGACTATTTCTCTTCTTCAGAAGGATTCTTTTCATTAATATTTTTCTGAGTTGTATTTTTTGAACTATAACTCGAATATCATCAACATTTTTAACAACACAACATTTATTTTCCTTCTCGATTAACCATACACATGATATATGAATCAGTGTATTTGAACATATTCATGTGAATCAGAGAGATAGACTCGTTCAGAAAGAGATAGTGAGAATGAAAAGTCTCGTAACTGATATTAAGACAATTTTAATCAAAATATAAAAATGGGCTATATTAATAGTTCCGTATAGACATCATTTTTCACTCATTTAAAGTTCTGCTATCAATGAATCAAACTTCAGCTCAAAAAAAATACTTGTATATAAATTCAGAAAGAACATGAAAATGGTTATTCTAGATGGCTACGTTAGATTTTCTTCTATGACTTATAAGTGGTCGAAAATTTCATAAACATGTTATGTGAAGACTTTTTAAGTATAGGTTGTTATTGTGAATCATTTTCATGATTTTAGAGATTTAGCTTTATACGGAGATCTAGCCATATATCGCTTAACATCTTAATGGAAAAAAAAGTTAGAAAATTGTATTTGCATAAATTTCATCATCGTTGATGTTGTTTAAGTTTCAGAGTTTGATTATTATCGATCCATTAAGAATTTGAATGACTATCAATGTGATCTGCAATGTAATTTCTTGATAAAGAAATGCTTATTGAATATTTTTTCATGTGTTAATCAGAAGAAGTATTTTCTCATTTCAATATTTAACTCAAGACACTGACATCTCAATCTTCAGATAGCTACGGTATTTTTCACTTTTTAAAAAATGCATGACGTCAAATACAAAAGCTTTTCTGTTCTCAACCTTAACATTCTTAATTTTACATAAATCTCTTTTGCCAAGACAAAATGTTATAATTGCTCCATTCCGCTTTCATCATCACTTGTTGTGAAACTTAACAGAAGAGAAAAAATTGAACTAGCCACGTATACATGTTCACCTTTTAACCGGAAAAATTCTTCTTCTTCACGGTTCGAGATCAAAGTAAACATGCTTTGAGCGTGACGATGATGGGCTAAATTAAGATGATAGCTGTTAGTCTGACAATATGTTCAAACATGTTTTTATTGCTATGAGCTCTTATCTCAAACTTTATCGAAATAAAAAGAAAAAAATCAGAATTTCACAAGTCTTAAATGTTATTATTTGTTAATATTTGCAGAGTGCGTTATTGTACAAAAGATTCAAATGATCGAAAATCAATACTTCATGATATAAAAATTAATTTAAAATGATATCAGCATCTGAACGAAGAAGAGAAATATTCAAAACACGTTGACAACTTATTTCTAAAAAAAAGGGGTTCTATTTTTTCCGAAACCTTTTTGACAAGAGAATTAGATCAACATAGTATCAGCTTTGTCTTTTGATCTTATCAATACTTATCAGATGTAAATTTTGCTCGATTAAGCTTAAAAACATAAAAGCAGGTCACCTTGCTTATTGATTTGAGGAATATTCCTAATACAATGTTCTACTTTGTTATTTTTTGAAAGATACATCATAAAATTATCCATTGAACTCAAACTAAACGATTTCATAGTTTTTATCATGAATATTTTCATTGTTTTCTTTTTATTCTGTTAGAAAGTGGTAGTAGCTGTGAATTATCTATTTGATGAAATGAAATTATCAACAAAATCGATACATATAATCTGATTGCCATTTTTTGTTGTCATCGAACTGAAAATAAATAATAATCTTAATGTTAAATACTCACTAAGTATTCGATATATTGAAAACTTGACTTTGCATCTTGAGAACAAATTTGTTTTTTATCTAGTCATATTTCAAGAAGTTTCATACCTAAAATTTTGAATCTTCAAACCCAACAAGTTCATTATTAACATCAGATATTTAATGAGAACTTGAGTTTTGCACACTTCACTAAATACAGATGTTTTCTTCTACTAAATTTCTTTTCAAAAGATCTTTTAAACAAATGCATTTTATTCAACTTTTTATGAAATAACTAATGAAATTTTATAACTTTTATTTGCAAGACAAGATCTTATTTTAATCAGGAAATGAGTAACTCAGAAAAATGAACTTTTGCATCGACAAATAATTCAAAAAGTATAAACAAAGAAACTTTTTTTTTTCTGGATAGAATAAAGCCAAAATTAAAACTAAATTAATAAACAATTAAATTTTCGTATCGAAAAATTGTGGCGGTGATCTATCATCAATTAATGTCACACATTTATAAACAAGGTTTGAAACTGTGTTGCCTTGTTACTTATGGAGGTTTTTATTGTGTAAACTTAGAAACAGTTATATATTTTGATGCAGTTAACTATTTTTTTATTTCTAGCAAAATTCTCAAATTCTTTAACTTCAATTTGGGTGTGGGTTGAATGTGTTGATATTTTTTACCTGCATCCACTCACACCCACACGCTGTTGGTATACATGTGTGAATGATATATGTGGTTGATCAGGCGTGGGTATGTGAGAATGAAGGAAACTCTCTCATATCCACACAACCATATTCAGTCACATCCATCCTAGTCCTCTTGTGACATATTCTTACCGGTTCGTGATAAAGTTCTCTGTTCTGATAGTTTGTCATAGTTTGCTAATGATTTGTCGTATTTTGATAAGTTTTGGTTGATTTGTGTTAGTATTCCATCTAGTAATTGTCTCGACAGAAAATCTTCTAGCAGTGCTGGTGTGTACTTGTATTCTTCTTCAATAAATGCCATCTTTTGTATTCTATGATAAAAAAAGAAGACAAAACAGTACCGCAAAATGAATGAGCGCATCAGAAATAGCCGACTACTATTTTGAATGTTTTTCGTATTTCAGATTCGTTTTATATAATATAATTAGATTTTGATTTCATTCAATAGAGAAGTTCATTGTCTCTCAATGTTTAAATGAACATTTTAGCTATTCTTTTCAGAGTTTGCATTTCCATTGCATATCACCATAATAATATTGCACCAAAACAACTCTGGATTTAGAAAATATTATTTGTTGAAATATATGCAAAACCTATAACGTAGGTGTCAATAGCAGCTTTTCTTATTGTGAATAACTGCGTTAAGAATTTGAAAAGAGATTGTAGTGATATTGAATTTAGGATCTTTTCGAACAATACTGAACAAACCAAGATTTTTATGTACACATCCATGATGAAATCGAATGCCTGACATCTGGTTCAATTCGTTTAGTTTGTTTTAGATATTAGTTCGATAGAGCTTGTTGAAAAATTTATTGTTTATATATCCTTGTGTTAGAAAATCCAAATCCAATAATATTGACCATTAAGGATAAGTACTTATGTCGCCTCTTTTTTTAGCAGCTGTGTCGCAATTAAATTGAGATCGAAAACATGGGTAACTTGTGCATTTTAGGAAATTTTAGCATTAAATAAAGTTTTCAAAGTTTGATATAGTTCGTTCACATATCATTCAATAGACAAAGACTAGGCTACCAAATAGTACTACTTCATTTCAACTCATTTTGCGATCAAACACGAAACTGAGAAACGCGTATATTTGCCAGAAACTCGCCTTAATGTGCGAGATATTTTTCCAGTCGCTGTAACACATACATAGGTGCGCGTTTGACAACCACATGCATGCAATCATAATTTTTTAACATGTTCATGCAAGATATATAACTCGCATGTAAATGCCAAAGTGTTATTTGCGTGTACTGGCAGGATGATTAGAACTTTACTAAATGTTGCATGCCAATATGGAAAATTCGTATTTACGAAAACTATCACCAAAACGATTCTGCATCGATATGCAAATTTCAGCTCTTTTTCAGTGAACATACTAGTTCATACAAGAGTTACGAGTTTTCTTCGACTTGTTTTTATTTATTTTTCGTTCAAATAAAGTCACTCTTCTTCATATCCCAACTATATTACTCAGATATCTTATGTACTTTTTCAATTTCTTCAAATTTATTATTGGGCCAACGTAATATTCGTCAGTTTTGATTTTAATGCTACATGTAAATAGATAATCAAATGGCGTAGAAGTTTATCTTATAAACCAAATTATGCATGACCGAATATTATCTCGGAAAAAGACTACTGTAGGTTCATGCGTGTTCACGCATAGTTGCTAGATATACTTTGTTTGTTTTTGTCATCCTAGATTACCACTTAGCTGATGAAGCAAAATATGACTAGAAAATTGAATCATCCTCAGTACTTTATACTAAATCAATCGAATGACGTACTAACAAATCATACTGACTTATATTGACAGAAAAGAAAATGGTGGTAAAATGTTCTGTGACATCAAAGATAAATATAGCACTAGATAAAAAATTATAAACTCTACATTTCCATATCATAAACGTTCTAAGCACAACTAAGCATTGACCCAAAAAGTTAAATATAATGATTCAAATCTCTAGTCAAAGTTCAAAATTGGAAAAATTTGAAATCGAATATCTAAGGGAATTCAAAACTGAACAGAACTTAGATTTATAGTTAACCGTAATGATTTAAATCTTTTTTTTGATAATGCATCATTTTTGAAATTTTCCAGTTTAATGTAGAACATAAAAGCTTTAAACGCAATTTCTGTGGGGTTCAAATGTATCATAGTCCATATCGAGTTTGAAAATCAATATGTCAACAAACCCTCTAGATCATCGTAGATTATGACAAACTTAACGAAAATAGATAATTTTATTTATTGAAAATATTTATTTTCTATTATAAATTTCGTGATTCGAAAGTCCTAAAATAACATGTCAACATGTTTGTTGTACGCTGTAGAAGAGGAGCTGGATCCAACTTTCTCGTTATATATAATTCAAAACTTATTAACAATCGTGTTTTACAAAATATTCTATCAAATTATGATTCATGTAGTACAGATTTTTAATATGAGCTCGAGTGAACATTTTGGTGATGTTCAGAAAAAGTGATTCGCCACTTTTAAAATTTCTACCAAATACAGCTTAAAGTTGCTGCTGGTCCATTGACCAATTCGTTCCAGACATGCATTGATATAAAAATTAAAATTAGTAGCCCGACATTTGTTGACTTTTTGTTAAACTAATAACTAAAAATTTTCGAATCCACAAATAACACTCATCAGATGCTCGTTTACTTGATTCTAAACTAAGTGACGAGCAAGTATTTAGCGAGTTCGGTAGCATATTGGTGAAATGCTGATTTTAGTTCTATATACATGAATTGAATTTAATGAACGAATTCAAATTCTAAATTAATTTCAAGTTACGATAATTGATTGAAATTCATAAAATCTTTGTACTTCAGAAATTAATTTCGAATTTAAGATGACAGAATATTGAAACTCAAAAATTTGTGAACATTCAAATATACGGTATGAATCAATAAATTGAGTATAAATCGGAAAAAAACTCAATATCCTATTGAGTTCAAAATCAAAAATCAATTGAGATTAAAAATGCTTGTCAGCGCAGCTTTAAATGCGACTCAAATGTAGAACTCACACAATAATTCGGTTCCAAAAAAAGAAGGAAGGAACGAATTTTGAGTTTTCTTTTGATGTCTTCGACTTACTAACTATTTTTTATTTTTTTCTGAAACACAGCTGGTATTGCTTGTTGAAATATATAAACAGAAAACTAAAATCCCCATTATCCTGCTCGACTGACTGTGACAGGCATTTCTGCATTCTATTTTTTGATTTTTTGGATCACAAAACTTGAATTTTCAAATGAATATCAAAAGAGATAAATATTCCAATAAATGGATATTAAAAACAAATAACTATTTAACCAACTAAATATTTATTTATTTATTTCAAAAAAAAAAAATATTTCAAAAGGAACGGTGTCTGTAAAAGAGATCTGTGTGTAAGGAAGATGATCGAAAAATTTTCGGCTACAAACTTACACTCACTATATTTTATAGCGAGTCCCATAATATCAATTTAAACTATTCTCTGTCATGATTGGCGATAAGGTTAACAAAGTTATAGGGCAAGAATAGAAATTCAATTTCTATAAACGTTGAGTTTGAAGATTATCTGAGCTGGGAAACAAATGTATTTGAATTCAAAAAAAAGAATTTGAAACTAATATGAACTGAAATATTATCAATTGAAATTATTTTAAAAACTAGACTATATCTGTCAGTCGCACATAAAAAAAATAGAATCATTATGTCGTGAAATCTAAAAGATTCAAAAATAATAAAAAGAACCTAAATACCTTATTTATAATATTCTTTTTATATGTACGATACTATCTGGAGTTTGAAAAGCAATATGCTGATATAATTGTCATTTTTCGTTGAATGGCTGGTTAGTTTTTCCCCCCAAAAAAACTTGATGACACATTTAAAACTGTATTTGATAGAATTCAAAAAAATTCTTTGAAGAAATAAATAATTTTAACTCATTAAAAAATTACAGACTAATAGTCGGACAGTGGTTTGGAAACCGTGTTACAGACAAATATTTTTGGTTCTAATTCAACTTTCTAGACTATAGACTTCTCAGTTCATGGAATATGAACACAAAGATAAAGCTCATTAATCGAAAAATTAAAAAATAAAAATATAAGAGTCCTAAAAGTCGAAAAAGAAAAGAAACAATCAAACAGAATAAGATAGACGAACAAAATGAATTAATTATGCTTCTGCAACCCCTAGAATAAGAGTTTAGGAAACGTTAACCTTTGCGAAAAAGCTTTTTTCTTTTATGAATGTAAAAATCAAAGTTTCATATTGAATTCTATACTATGCAAATCATTCAAGTCATGCCTTTCATCTTAAACGTTATTAATCTTCGATCTCATCGAAATATTTTCTATCATTATATTTATCATGAATATCTTGAAAGCTCATTCTGAAAGCGAGACTTCAAAACTTTTTGAAATATAGTCGATTACTGCAGCACAAAGCTATGTCCAATACTTATTCACCTGAACTGTCTCTTGAATCTGTAGGCATTTGTTAAAAAATAGTATCTTTGATGAAATAAAATTTGAAAAGCATATCCGACATTGTCATAAACAATCACACGGATTCTCAATCAGATATTCTATAAGAGACTTTCACACATCTAATAGGAAATCTAACTGTTTATCAAGAGAGAATCCACCAGAAGACTGACCAATTTTATATAGAGTCAGGTGGATCTAAATTTAAAAAAAAAATTTCAGCTCAAATGAAAGATCATATCGAGAAACTTTCAAAATACGAAATATTAGGATTTTTTGACGTACTTGACAAAAATGTCGAAGAACACAATCATTCAATTTTTGGAATATTTTAAGTCAGAAGAGATCTCAAAAGAGGCAGAACATAGTTCTCTACCAAATACACTATGTTAATGGTCATTTAAATAACTTTTAGTTAGTGATCGATGCTTCACACAAGGAAGAGAGAGAATGTCTATGGTTTATGAATGTTATCTTACCAGTAATTTACCTCTAATCTTGTTAAATTCTGGCGTTTCGAAAACAAAAAAAAAATACAGATTCTTAAAGTAGTTGAAATTCTGCATCTTTTGAAATCTCTTCTCACTTAAAATATTCCCAAAAATTGAATGATTGTGATCTTCGACATTTTTGTCAAGTACGTCAAAAAATCCTAATATTTCGTATTCTGAAAGTTTCTCAATATGATCTTTCATATGCGCAGAAAAAATTAAAGAAAATTTCAGCTAAGACCAGCCCTTTATAAAGTTGATCTGTCTTTCAGTAGGCTTTCTCTTAAGCGGCATATATAGTATTTCTGATTCTAATAGCTGCAATACAAACGCGAATATTTTGTCTCCATCTCGATAACAGATGTAAATAACGATCTGCGAATTTACATCATTGATTAAAGAACAACGAGAAAGACACTTATGTCTATAATCGACCGAATCATGTAAGTTTTCAGTTCACGTTTTCCTAAATACATTTCAAGTCGATTTTTATTGATTTCGAATTGGTCATACAATTATTCGACAGAAATAATTCTTCGTTTTCAATTTGTGCAAGTCGCATTGTAATAGATTCGTGTGTTTTGGCGTTCTAAACATTTTCTAAAGACTCCCAATGTTCTTTTATTAACATCAAACAGTTCAAAAACATGAATACCGTTTGGATTGATTAGGCATGTTCAATCGACGGGTAATTTTTTGTTTTGTCCGACAATCTTAATGTTACTGCTTTCATATCATTTCGAATAAAAAACAATGCATCAATGCTTTACTCGATATTGTTAATCACTGTCAATGTGAGCAATTTTGGGGCAATGTGACGTGTATTGACCGACGTCAAGGCTCTCCTGAAAATGCTTAGAACTCTAGAATAGACAAATCTAGTAAAATTCAACTTGTGTAGATTGAAAGCGAATAGTTTTTCCTAGCAAATGATTGTATAAAAAGTTTGAATTTTATAATAACCAGCTTCGAATACTTTCAGAAAAAGGAGAAATGCAAAGTCACCCAGTTTCGTCCATTGTTAGCATAGTTTCATTCTCTCAGTAGTAACATTATCAAGATATTAAGAAAACCTTTGTATTCATATGATTTTGGCATCTTTATCAATTTGACTGACTTAATTTGAGCAATATTCTCATTAATTAGCTTCTGAATAGTAATGTTGGGTTGGCTTGTTTGGAAATAATACCAATAATATATATCAGCAGCTTTATGATAGAATGTTAAAGCCAATTTCAATTTTTTATCTTCTTGGTAAATTCTTCCGATTTCTTCGTATACAGAGCCCATTTGAAAATCGTTCGTTATCGGATATTTTTTAAAAA
Organism: Rotaria sp. Silwood2; assembly: GCA_905329745.1. Taxonomy (NCBI): domain Eukaryota; kingdom Metazoa; phylum Rotifera; class Eurotatoria; order Philodinida; family Philodinidae; genus Rotaria; species Rotaria sp. Silwood2. Next base: position 22,392 of record CAJNSZ010000966.1, on the reverse strand, counting down.
TCAATAGTAATATATATTGGCATGCATACGCTTTGTCGAATTCATGTTTAAGACGAAAAATTTCACCGATATTTTTCAGCAGTAAAACAATTCTGAACGGTAAATATCTCGATTGTTTCCGTTTATATGTCGAAGCCCAATCGTTTAGCTCATGTATTGAATTTTTAAAAGATTCTAATGCATCTTCATAATCCTTATTGTTTTGAAAAATTTGTCCAATACCAGTATGACACTCAATAATATATTGAAATGAGTGTTTATGATGTTTATCAAACATGGATAATGCCAATTGGTGATATTCAAGTGCTCTTGGTTTGCCATTCATTGAAAAGTAGACATTGACTAATGCACATATGACTTTTGCTCCTAGTAAAGCATCATCTTTATTGTTAAATATTTCATTATAATAGTTTATTGCTTTGTCGAATTCATTATTCTTTTGTGCTAGATTGCCCAAACCATATTTACAATATTTTTCCAATGAATGATTAGCTGGTAAATATCTGATTAATGATTCATAATATTTTTTAGCTTCATCTAGTTGACCGGTTTGTATTATCAAAAGACCAAGTGACGTTTGATTTGTTGTTAAATTTTCATTGTTTAGCCAAAACTGAACAATCTCATCGAATTCGGCGATAATATCAAATGATGCTAACTCCAATTTGATGTCATATATATTTTTGTTCTCATTCATTATCGAATAATGTGCGACCTTGAATATTGTACCTGGTGGAAACAAGATTCGATTTTCATTTTGATAATAGTAAAGATTTTCGATTGTTTGAAAATTGTTGTCTTCTATAGGAACACTTGGAAGCATTTTTATTTGAAAACGAAACAATTTTGAAATCTCTTGGTATCGTACGAGAACTATGTTGAGTTAAATCGACTGCTATATCGTTTTCATCTAGACTCATAGATCAAAATGCATTGATTGATATTAAATGTGCTTTCGAATTGATTATTTCTTCAATTTGATTAAATGAAATCAATTGACCGTCATAAAACGTTTGATCTGAATGGCTTCCGCTCTTTCTCGTGTGTCGCGTCCTATAATTCGATTTGATCTGTTCAAATAGATCAAATATGAAAAATTGAAAAAGACCTATGAGTTCGAAAGTTTTTTGACGTAAAGCTTTATTTAATGTTTCTTGTATCGGCATTATATGTTCGTAATAGTAGATTGCATTTTTTGGTTCATAACGATTGTTAAATTCATTGATCTTACTCAAAGTATCAAGATCTGAATTGTAGAGTATTCGAAGTTTTGTCATAAGTTCTTCTTTTTCGTCCTCGGTTGTCACTGCAGACAATGCTGGGTCCATATGAAAGAATATTATAGCAAAATTATACATCCATATGAAACGATCATTTGATTCGATTTCATTTATGTTACGTATATATCCTTCAGGTTTGAAAATATTGAAAAATCGTTGTTTTGTCAATAGTTTTTGATAATAGATTTGTTCGTAGTGAAATATTGGAAATAAATCATTCATTGTCACAGTATAAATTTGCTGTACCTATAAGGATTTTTTTTGAACATGAAATTGTCACATTTTGAAGACTTGATCAAATTCTTTTTTTTTCCTTCGGAAAATTATTGACCTAACAGATGTCATTAACAATTCGCCTTTTGTAAAGATACAGTGTTTCAATGGAAGTATTTAATGGATTTTAATGTTGACAAGTTGATATTGGATAAAATGATGACTTTTTGAATAAAATTATTCTTAGTAAAGAAGTATCAATCTGGATCGAACAAGTTCACAATCGTAAATGGAATGTATTTTGCTATTTTGTTAGCAAGCATATTATGGATAGTATATTGCCGTGTAGAACAGGCAGAATAGTATTTTTAACAGCTACTTAATATTATACATCATCATTTACTACAGGACAAAATACGATTACAATGTGTTTGCTACAAAATGGAAAAATAAGTTTGTTTTCAGACTTAAGTGAAATTGTACGACACTTCACATCATCGTATACACTTGTATACGATTGTCGTAATTTTTGTATCACGATGTTCTTTCTTTTAATTGTTGTATTCTTTGTTTGGAATCCTAAATTATGGCAGTTTATCAATCCATCGATGCCCTCCTTCTCACTGTATTAGAAGACTCTTGATATTTTATTATGTTCGAATACGGACAATTCTCAATTGGACTTTGTATTAGAAGAGGTCTTATAATATGTCTTTAGAACGTAGCGGTCTCGAAGGTGAAGAATTTCCATTGTCTACATTTTCATTTCGGAATAGTTCATTATGAAAATTATCGTTGTGTTAAACACAGTTATAAATGAGTGTCAAAGTATGAAGGGAAAATAGTGAATCAACACCTATTCTTCCCCATCCGACCTGTTTTACAGACACATGACACATATTTCGATATGTTTGTCTGTCTATCTAACACCTATGAAAAATATGTTTTACGTAGAGATAGAATTCTCATTGACGAGTAGAATGGATTAATCATATATCATATTTTAATCTCGTGCAGATGACGCTGAAAGCTTTTCTAAATTCCCTAACATGAAAATCGAACATTGAAAACTTTATTAGGTGAAAAGATAATTTTTTTTTCTTACATACATATTTCAGAATAGGCATATCAACAAAAATTCGATATTTCAAGAACGAAATCATTTGAGAAACTTTTTGTTGTTTAGGGTGTGGGTGTGGGTGTGTGGATGCGGGTGTGGGTGTGGGTGTGTGGGTGTGGGTGTGGGGCGTGCGGCGTTGGTGGGCGTGGGTGAGTGTGGGTGTGGGTGGGTGTGGATGTGGATGGCTGTTGGGTGTGGGCGTGGATGCCATTCCGCATCTACACTCACACCCACACCCACACCCACACACCCACACCCACACCCACACCTACACCCACACCCACACCCACACCCACACCCACACCCACCCTCTTTCATATACCATTGTAATATATTGTCATCGGAACAATTCCGGCAAAAATCATTGATTCTTTTGATTTCTCTTTGATCATGTTGGTATTCCAATCGACATTGTTTTAACATATCTTCCTTTAATTCTTCCATATGCACCGTTGAAGGTTTTATCAAATAATGAAAAAAAATTTGATTCGCCAAGAACGGTAAAGTATTTACATGTAAACTCGTTAAAGATTGTGCAAGTTTTATTTCATTTAATGAAGAAATACTTATTGGTAAGTCACGTCTATGTGTTAATAATATATATTTACGTAATCGATTGATTAAGTTATTGATATCTTCGAATAGATCAACTAATTTTGGATGATCTTCTTTTTCAAATTGGATATTTTGATGGTTTTTTTCGAAAACATAAATTGATTGAATTTGAATCAAATTTTCAAAAGTTCGTAGGGCATTCGAAATCTGTCAATATAAGAAGAATTTTCCGTCTCACTTTTAGATTGTTGTATGCAATTGAGAGCAGTTTCATTTGAATCAAATTTCATGAAATAATCAACAAAGTTGTTTAGTTCAGTCAGAACATCATTGGAACAAGTCCAAACAACGATAAAATCATCAGGATTTTGTATCTCATTTAATTTTATTGATGATAAGTTAAAGTCGTCCATTTGTTTTCGTAAACGAGAACAAATATCTTTATCTTCAAGAACTTTTGCCCTGCCACAACTTTCCAATCGCTGAGAAAGATTCTATTTTGTAAGATAAATACAAATGTCATTGCTTTATAAATAATTGATTTTATATTATGATTATTAATTTTATGATCGTTGATCATATCTTCATCACTGAGTATATTTATTCATCATTGTTGTGGCGTGATCATTTTGAATATGTTGAGCTGTCAACTAATGAGCGACAAGATAATGGTGGTTTGTGCTCTCACATGCGCAATCGTATTCGAAAAATAAAAAAGAAAACCGGAATGTCACAAGAAGATCAGGACATTCTTGGGTGTGGGTGTGGGTGTGAGTGTCGGTGTTAATGACGATACTCGCACGCGTCCCACACCCACATTCACACCCACACCCTACGATCGATTTCTTCGCGTTCTACAAAGGAGAAATACAACCATTTACGACAAAACACGGAGTAAAACAGAGATTGTGTTCCTCAAGCTTCTTATGCGATGAGAAACATGGTCTATATACAATTGAACTAACGTATGTCGTTTTCCATTGTAACTCTTTGTAAACCATCGTTCATGACCACAAACCGGTCTTGTTGATTAGAAGAACATTTCTCTGATTGAGATTCAATCAGGTTATATAGTGAATAGTGTACTGCACGTGATTTTTTTCGTGATTGGCTACTTTTGAATCCTCACTGTCTAGGGAAGTTCAAAGCGTTTTTTTCGATCGTACATATTTTTCACCTTTTCTACTGCTACAAAACAATATACCGAGCATATCATTTTCATGTATATTAACTGAGGAAATAGCTTTATAGACGTCGTGATTGGGACTATCTTGATTGATCACAATTAGTCAATCACGAAGTGATTTTCTCAGTCAGATTACATGGCAACCTCAATCATGCCACACGGTTTTATAGCAGCAGAAAAGCTGGACAAAATGCACAGTCAAATAAATTCTTTAAACTTTCCTGCACGCCTAAGATTCAAAAATAGTCAATTACCAAAAAAATCACGTGCAGTACACTAACTTTGAGTATCATCTGAAAGTCCAAGGATTAATACTTCGTTTATTCATCGGCAAAAAAAACACGACATTGAGTTGCCATCTGCTGAAATATGTAAACATTAATATATATTTTTATATCGTAAAACAACAGAGCCCTAAGCAAAGCAAAAAAAACGTGACGTATGTTGACAGAACGAAAGAAGCGTGATGATAAACATTTTGAAAATAAAAACCAACAACTTACCTGATAAAAAATGCATACCTTATGAAAATGTCACCCTTCATTGATTTTCATAATTATAAGTAAGTGAGAAGAAGTCAAGTAATTTCATCAACGATAAATACGAAGAAAAAACGGTAACGAACACACAAAGTAGACCAATATATTCCGGCATCACTTGCTAGGTAAGTATATGAGTGAAGAGCACGCCCATTCGAGGAAAAAAATTGATAAAAATAAATTTAATGATAGGAAAAAACTAAGTGTTGTATTTGATAGAGCTATGTCGAGTGTATATGAAAATAGTATTTGCCCTACACTTCCCTATGGTATGGTGAAGATTCACAACATAACCAGCCAAAAAGCCGTTCTACATACAACGTGACCGTCATTTTTTAAAATTTTGTGTCAAATTTTTGTAGTAACGAAGTTTATGAAACAGACCTCTTTTATTTCTCAAATTGTTGTCCCCTTATTTCTCTGTGATATCCAATTAAATTTTGTTCGAACGAAATTTCCAGAAACGAAAAATCAAGGATTTTAATCTCGCTCTACACTTTATATCATAAAAATCTCGCTCTACAATTTCTTAGTAAAACTGAATTTTCTCTCGAACGGAAAAAGATTTTTGCTTGATTTTTTGGTATAATACTCTACTCTTTGAACTGAAAAAAAGAGAAAATTTTTGTAGCAAACGGTTCACCTTTCATTGAGTTAAAGTAAGGACAAAATTTAAAAACTCGCTCTACATTTTGTGTGAACATCAGTTTTTTTCAATTTGATGTAAATTTTTGTTTTGACAAAGTTTATGAAACAAACCTCTTTTACTTATCAAATTATTTTCCCCTCGTTTCTCTTTCATATCCAATTAATTTCGTTCAAATGAAATTTCTTGAAACGAAAAGTCAAGGATTTCAATCTCGCTCTACACAAAAATGAAAAGTGTCTTAACGTCTATTAGTCATAGTTTTTCACTCACAAAACTTTTTCTAAAGCTAAAACTAAAGACATATGCTGAAAGCTCTCGACGAGTTCTACAACTGTAGCTGCAAAAAAACAATTTAAAAAGAATCGTAGTGTAATAAAAAAAATTGACTTTCTTCCGTCAAGTGGCATTGGAAGCTAATTTTTGACATTGTTACCACGATTTTTCGGTAACAAAAGCAGATGGAAACTTGATTTTTTTAAAAATGTATGATCATCTGTAGACCAGTAGAACAAAAAAAAAATTATCGAAATTGATTGAGTAGAACTCGACTTATGAACATTTTTCTTCCCAAGATCCGACGGTACAATGGGCGCGCTCTTCACTCATATTTGATTCTCGCATTATATGACTATATTCCATCAATAAAAAGTTCGAATTAAAATGTGAATTTTTTGTATTCATTTGTATTGCATGATAATGTGTTCTTTTGTTTTTTGTGTACTCAAAAAGTGAGTACACTCTAGAATCGGTCAGTGTGTCCGTCCGGCCGTTAACACGATAACTTTTGAAAGGAGAGTCCAATCGCGATGAAATTTTCTACACAGTTCAGTCNCATATCTGGAAAAATTAACTTTATATCTTTGTATAAAAATCCGAGATAGATTTATCGATTGTTTTCATCTTCAGAATGAAATTCTTCTTTATATGCCACGTCTTCATTTATTTACTTTTTATATTAGTACTTATGATCGAGCTGCTGATTTATTTTGTTTTGTACCTAGACAAGATATTCAACGAATTGATGCAAATATTGGACACGAAAAATACATGGCTAATATGATAAATTATATCAGTATTGATGAAACTGTATGTTCTATCTTCTCACTTCCTTTTGCATTTCATCGGATTCGAGCTGTTGGAAACATATTTCCAGATATTGTATTCAAATTTGTTACGATCTTAGTGGTACATGATATATTTCCATTCAATCATGAATTCTTTCTTCGGGTTTCTCGATCTTTTTCATTACTGCAGACACTTCATGTTGTAAATCTTATATTACAATCGTCGTGCGATATTAACTCACTTTTATCTAATGATAGTCAATCATGTTCAATCGCTAAATATCCTCATCTTACCACCTTTAACGTCAGACGGGGAAATATTAACAATGTTGAAGAATTTTTAAATTAAACGAAAACATCTGCACCATGTCTAACCAAATTAATGATTAAATACAGTGATTTGAGAATTGTGACAAATAACTTTACAAGAGAAGAAACACGACACAATTGTAAGAACATAAAAGAACTTTTACTGTTCAACATACTGATACAAAAGAAAGATTTTTATCGTTACTTTCCTTCGTTATAAAGGAAATTTTGTTTTGATTTGTTCAATAAATTGAAAAAAACATGATGAATGTTGTATTTCGATGAACGCTTTAATTAAGATATAAAGAAATATCGACTATTTATGATCTTGTACTAAAAATTAGTCTTAAGATGGGGATACTTAGAAAGAAGATTGTAGAAGACATGTAGACAGTTCTAAAAATCAAATCAGTATGTACCGTTTGTATCTTTGCTCATCATAAAATAAAATTTTAGGTCCATTAGAAAATCTCCACTCCTTAAGATAAATGAGACAAAAGATAGTTTTTAAGCGATTCTCTAAAAATTGATTTTTTAAATGACTTTTGCACGTCTATTGATCAGTGGCGTTGAGATTGGCACTTCGTTCTGAAAAATAGCTTTCGACTTCTGTACGGTGAGGATTGTATTGAATATTCAAGATATATTGAAGATATAGTGAAGAGGCTGTAGTGTTTTATTCTGCTCAATATCATGATTAGAGATCTGCGTGACCAAAGAAAAGAAAAAGATTGTTCAATAAGGAGTCATCCATTCGGAACGTTCAGGCAGAGGGGCAAGGGAAGGGTCAACAAAATAATGGACATTTCTAGACCAGAAGAAGAGGCAAAACCTAAGAACCAAAGGGATTTATGATTTAGTGATCTAAACTGAATTAAGATGATTTTCATGATTTAAATCATGTATGTAGTTTTATATATGAACGATAGTGTTATCTACAACTCTTAACATCTATACAACAAATAATTAAAATTATATAATTTGTTTTTGTTCGATTCTATTGAGACGTGGATCAAATCATTGCTAAGCTAATGAAGTTGGATACCAGAAAAAGCTTAGAATATTCATCTATATATACGGCTGAAAAAAAAATAGTTATACTCCTTATTTTTAGTATATTATCACTATAAAAAAAACATTTTTTTGAAAACTAATTAATTATTCTGAAAGCATGTGGAGTTTTCTATCAGCCTATATATATATATGTTACGGTCAAAATTGAAATCTGGTCAAATTCTAAATTTACCTGGTCAAAATTAGAATTCCAATTTTGTCCGGACGAAATTAGAATTGGACCAAAAATAAATTGATCAAGTTGAAAACAGTTAGAGCTTGAATAAATAAAGAGTTTTTTAATTTAAAAACTATTTAAAGATGCAACAAGCCCAAGTTTTGGGATTTGGTATTATAAGGTTTGGATTT
>CAJNSZ010000966.1:0-13962 GCA_905329745.1 Rotaria sp. Silwood2 | reverse complement strand
ATCCATCGTATTTTAAAATTACCACCTAAGAGTTCAGCTATCGTATCGACATATACTTGCGTAGATGACTTTTATCAAAACCAGAAAGATTACACAGAAGCGCTTGAATATTATTAAAAAGCATTAGGAATCTACGAAAAAACTTTCTCACCATATCACGACCATGTTACATCATGTGACGTTTTTCTTTTTCAAACGACTTATTTCAACAATGTATGAGTCTTGATTGATAAATTCATGTTAACAATGAGAGGTATAGATCTTGTTTTAGACTGCTAGAATTCGCATTCAATGGAAGAATATGAGTGTGAATATTGATCTTCACTTTACTTATATCCTGTCAACGCTTTTACATTCTAGTAATCTCACATTATTTCTCCCTCTGCATCCGTAATTAATAAATATGCACGAATACAATCATTGAAAGACAATGTCGAATATGAAAGATAGTTAAACTTTAGAAACGTTAGTGTGCCAAGAAAAAAGAATGAATAGGGAAGATGCCTTGGAGAGAGGTAATAGTTTACTCTTTTAAACAAAAGAAGACTTCAGAACACTCTCTTTGGGATTAATATGTGGTACTCATGTATATCCTTGTACCCTTAGTGTTGACCGGTCAATATGCGCAAAATGAAAAATTCCTGAAAAGCTATGCTCATTTTTCAATATAATCAATATTTAAAGCAGAAATTTGTCTAATTTATTTTGTTGTTCTATTTTCATTCGGTTTCTTTCGTTATAATTTAAATTAATTGTCTTTTTCTTTCTAAAATACGATGGATTGGTAATATCTGGAATGGGCTGAATAGAACATATGTCCGTAATAGAAAAGGAGATAAGAAGTCGCAAAAATCTCCTTTTAAAGTTACATTCAGTAGTCTTTTCGAAAATATATTTGATTTCCATAAAATTCGGTTTAGCTTTATTGTGATTCCCAGCCACCTATGTGTTAGTTTTTTTTCTTGACAAACAGTGTAAAATACGTAGTCGAACAAACGTTGAAAAACATAAGTCTTTTTAGCATATAATATACATTTTCATGCTGCTGTTAAGTATAATTTATTTGACTATCGAGCTTGAAATAAACAATTTACAAACAAATATCTAACTTTCGCTGCTAAAATGTGACAGATATCAAAACGATGCTATAGAAAACATATGCATCACATTGATTCTTCTATAAAAACAGTGAATGAATTTCTATTTTATACTAATTTTTTGATAGAATTGCTATAATAAAATGAGAAATAGTTCAAATTTTTCTAACTGTTTTCTGTGTGCATTTCTCTACACAGACAAGACAAAAAATACAATCTTTGTCGACCAATGAGTGAAAGATAACTGAATAGTAGTTAGAGCTGCCATTTCGATGAATGATTTGTTATCTTTACTTTTAATAGTTTGAATAGACTACAGTATAATCATTTTTGGTCTATTTAGCCATTTAATGATCTAAAATTTGCATTCTCATATCTTGCACCAAAAACTAGTGAGATAAACTATGATTCAGAACAGCATTGTTTTTTAATGCCACATATATTATATAAACTATTGATCAATCATCAATGCTACTTGTTAGCGAAACAATTTTTTTCTCGTTTATTATAATGTTAAATCCCTTGACTCGCGTATTTGACGAACAAAATATTCATTCATTGAATCATGGGTCCTTTATAAATAACTCGATATCGAGCTAAACAAGTTGACCATAACATTCTTGATCATGACATTCTGGTGTCGGATACGTATTTGGTAAAATAAGGGTTTCTGTCGTCAAAACCATTCTTATGCCTTGACTTCCAGGAAATGTAGCCTGAAGAAAAGTTGCGATCCAATAGTCGTCTATCGGGATAGGTATTGTTACGGAATACGAAGCAGTTGAACCTATTTGTCCCTATAGAATAACAATAGAATAGAAAAACACATACTACAACAAATCATTTCTAATACTACTTCAAATTGAACACCTGTATTTGCCCAAGTAACAGGATTACGAACAACTCTGCCATTAGTTCGATCAAGTTTAGATAGACGAAAATCACGTCTACGAAACCAAAAAGAATATCAATTCTTTGATCTCCTTGCTCTCAAAATGGTACCTTAAAGTATCACTAGTACGAGCTTGATAAGCAGTAACAGCTGTCGGTTTTGGTTTTCCATCAGTAAAATCAATGGCAAGACGAATGATACCATGAGTTCCATTACTTGTACGTGTCCATTTCATTGATGGCAAAAGTGTTCTCTATATTGCTGTATAATTAAATGAAGAAAAGAAATTGCTATTTAGACTTACATCGGCAACGCTTAGATAGAAACTTGCTAGACTGTCTTGAAATCCTTGTACATTGTGACCAGTATTAGGTATTCGTCTATATATAAAATATATTATTTGATTTCATTATATTATAATATTTATCGAAGTTTGGTTATTACTGCAAAAAAGATCCGCCAGTAGCAACCTGTAAATCATCCCAGAATGGATCCTAATAAGGCATTAAAATCATAGTTACTTAGGGCATACCAAAAGTAGTGAGAGAGGTACTTTTTTTCCTTGAAGCGGGGTACAAAAAAGATTTCTTTTTTACCAATAGATAGAGCGTGTTTCACTCTATTTTTCTATGCTATTTGGTCACTATTAAACTGTTATCATAATAATAAAATTTCGATAGGATCTGTTTCTGTCGCATATGTGCTGGTAGCATGAATGCTCGTGTGTATTTTTGGAATAACTTTTGATAAAAACAAGATAGAGAACTGCAGTTTTCGCCATTGGAAAGAGGAGATGAAGACGCATCGAAATACATATTATTGATTTTTCTAACATGATTTCTGACAGTTTTTTTATTCAATTTTCTAATCGTTAGAAAAACGCTTGTTTTATGAAAAAAAGAAAAAGCAAAAAATTTTCAACAATATCTTCATAGAGGTTCGTCTAGAATAGGTATTATCCATAAATAATTAAATTTAAACAGCTGAGCCTTTCGCAGTCTGTAGATCTCCGATTAGCGGTTTGAATGTGAACACAATTATTGAAAATTCACTGTAAACAACTCATGGAATGGAATTGCTCTTTAAAAGGTGAGCTAAAACCTTACAAAAAGCAGGTTAGAAAAATCAGTAATATATCGCTCGATGCGTCTTCATCTCCTCTTTCCAATGACGAAAATCGCAGTTCTCTATCTTGTCTCTATCAAAAGTTATTCCAAAAATATTCACAAGCATTCATGTTCATGCTACCAGCGTATATGCGACAAAAACAGATTTTATCGAAATTTTATAATAATGATAACAGTTTAATAGTGACCAAATAGCATAGAAAAATAGAGTGAAACATGCTCTATCTATTGGTAAAAAAGAAATCTTTTTTGTACCCCGCTTCAAGGAAAAAAAGTACCTCTCTCACTACTTTTGGTATGCCCTAAGTATAATCATATATTTGTTTTATCTAGTTTTATTAATTAATTAAAAAAGGGTAATAATGTTCGTAAAGCATTGAATAAAACATGTATAAGACGTGTATTATTATCATTGAGACATGATTGAAATGTAGAAAGTAATTGAGTTAATTTTAATTAATTGAATATCTTTAAAAAAGAAGCAAATATAATACTGCTTTTTAAAAATGAGAAGGCCATTTTTGTAACATAATCTTGAACTATCTTGTGAATCAACTGATACAATTGACTATTGGTTAATAAAAGAATTTGATGATGATAATAGTGTTAAAAGATGAACTGTTGTTTGAATTAATTTAGCACGTAAATTCAGAAAAACTCATTCAATATGAATGCACTATTAAATTATCAGTATGACATTTCAATAGAATTTTTTTTTTCTTAATAGATTAATGTAAAGAACTGTAGAGAAGTTCGATGAAGATTATTAGATATTGATCGAACAGAATATAAATTTAAATAAGCTTTAATTAATAGAAAATGCGTTGAAATAAAATTTAGAAATATCTTTTTTAAATTTTTTTGCAAAAATTTGTTAAGGTACTTCAAATGGTTCGAACACCAAAATTAGTTTGAGAAGGCATTACTGGTTATTCTCAAAAGAAAGGTTATCGAAAATTTGCACTTCATTTTGTAAAAGATAAAAAAAAACAAGATTTAGGTTAGCACTTGAATGTGGAAATATTAATAAATTTTCGTGTAAATATACCAATTGTTTTCAGATATTAAATAATTTCTAAAAATCTTTAATTATATCCGAGACATCACTTATCTCAAAATTTTGCTGTACTTTTGTGATAAATAAGTTTATGATAATTGTCGAAGTTTCTTTCGACATTGAATGATAAGGTTTGTTTTAAATAGATTACAAAAAAATCATCATATCATAGTTAATTTAGTTTATTTTCTCTGCTTGATATTCATTAGAATGTAGATTAAAAAAAAATAAGAAGAGTTTTGATATTGTATTTCAAAAATGGAATAAGCTGATAGACTGAGAGTTTAACAAAGTTTTTATTAATTGTTCTTTATTTAATTGATATGTTAAATATGAAATAATAAGATAGACATAGATTTAAACAATATTAATCTCGAGTCTAAATGTTGAATTAATTTTATCACTATGTCGAATAAGTCAACAAGAATCAAAGCAGGGTTAATATCAAATATCAGAACAAAACTTGCTGCAAATCTTGATATTGATGAAATTGCAATCAGTGGTAGAGATTGGCCTGATGGTGAAGTACAAATTGATTAATTGAATTGGCAACTGATCTTGTATGTTATTGATCTTTCTTTCTCTTTAGTATGAAATGAAAGAATAACATATTTCTTTATTTTAGGAAATAACTGGTGAAATCGGTGAAGCTGATGATGAAGAAGATGTAAGCGTAGATTTTGTAGTACCAACAAAAGGTCAATCAGTTCCACTAGCTTGGGCACAAAATTTCAAATTATCAATTGATCATATGTAAAGTGATTCATTCAATCAGCAATGCATTTGTTATATCGTCAAATTAGAATTGTTTGTTTTGATGAATATAAACAATTATTTCTTGAAATATATTCATGTTCATCTAGAGCTCTGAACAGCACTACCATCATTATATAAATATCCATTAAGAAATTAGGTTTTTAATTTATTTGTTTATCTAATAAATATTTTAAAATTTTTATTTCAATTGTTAAGGCGTGATGAACAATCACCAAAAGGTATTTTATTCAACAGTTCGATTAAAATTAAAAGAATTAGTTAGACGTCTTCAAATTGTTTATTGTTTAATAAAAAAAATGAAAAATTTCAAGATGATGAATGATTCGAAATATGTAGAGAATATATTGTTGCTTTACAAAAGTCAATGGTAGAAAAAGTTTTAGTAAAAAATAATGAAAAACGTTCATATGAATTAGTTGCTTATTTCACTGATTTACAATTAGAATCAATACATAAAATGATGGCATTAAAATCTGAACTTAATCAAGCAGTTAAATAAAAAAACAATTGTAAAATTGCAACAAGCTTTTCTAAACGTTTATTGTAATTGGGATCAACAAGTGATATTACTCATCAGCTTTTTTTTTTTTACTATTACTATTTCATTTTCAAACCAAACATTTTCTTTCTCGACTTTAGCTTTGAAAAGTTTTAAAATAAACGAAAAAACAAGAAAGACAACATTTTTAATGCATTCAATATATGTCAAATTTGTTGTTCGAAATTTTTCATGTTTTGTCGATTTATTCGAAAACAATTTAGTTTATTCTTTGTTACATGAAACATAAGACGAACAAAAACAAAAAAAATAAAAACTTATTTATTTTATTGTTCTGTTTAGGCACGAAAAATATTAAGTGTTTGTAAAAAAAATCGAATTGATAAACATCCATTCGATAATGATGAATATAATCTATTTGATATTTGTGCTGAAATCTTATCTAACAATTTATCGATATGAAAACGAATTTAATTTAAAGTAATCTTTAATTCTTGTTTAGTGAAAATTATGAATAATAAACTAAAGAAAATCTTTTTTATCTCATTATCATTATCAATACTTGATGTCATAAATTGTCCTGAATAAAGAAGTTGTTTAGCCTTTTCTGAATAATCATTCGAACGTGTACTAGATTCAACTTTCATTCTTTTTGTCGATCGAGACATTTGAACATAGAATACAAATATAGAACAGTTTTTCTTTTGTATACCAAGTAAACAAATATATCAAGAACAGCTTTCTTCGAAAACTAGCTTATCATATGATTTTTAAAAGAACGATTGAAGCGATACCACTTATTTGCTTTCTAATGTTTGTTTTATTGATCCAATTGATCTTTTGTCTCAATATAAATAAATTATTATGCATATTTTTATGTCATTCTACAGTCACGTAAGAGAATATATCATTTGTTGATGATGTTTCAATTGGACGATGTCATTAATCTTTCATTTTTTCAATGACTTAATCTGTTCTATTCCACAATGATGGAAGCTGGTATAAACAAACAATGGATATAAATCTATATAAACTTTTATTTTTGAGAAGTGTCATAGCCAGAATAAAATATGAGTCAATCAAATGTTAATCTATTAAATTTACCTGACGAGATATTACTTCTTATTTTGAAAAAACTGAACAATATTGATGTTCTTTATTCATTTATCGATGTTAATAATGATCATTTGAACAGTCTAGCACTAGAAAAAATCTTCAGTGATACTCTCAACTTTGTATCCATTGATAACGTTTCTGCAATTGATCAACAGAAATTTGATCGATTTTGCAAGGTTATTTTGCCAAAAATTCATGAAAATGTCAAATGTTTTATTCTTGAACCACTTTCAATGAAATGTATTCTTCTAGCTGCTGAGTATTCAAATCTAACTGAACGTAAACTTTTTAATTTCACGCAATATGTTGGCTTAAATTATTTTACAAGTAAGAAAAACAAACAGATAGTGATGTTAAATAGAACAGGTTATAGAATAATTTATTATTTCATATTTAGATGAATCATCTCTTCGATATATCTTTCAATAAAAACTTACACATCTTATTCTCGTAAATATTGACGAACGGATTGGGATAGAATCATTGAAAAACTATAATAGAAATGTATATGAACATATTTTGAAGTTCTTTAGAAATTTAAAACATTTGAGTATTATTGAAGCACACAATCGATCATATCCATCTTTATCACTCTGTGATTCACCATCAATTAGCTTTTCCTCTGCAACTCTTTCTTATTTATCTATCAATGTGAGCACATTTGATGATTGTCTTTATTTACTTGACGGTCGACTCAAACAACTATCTACACTTATTGTTCAAATATATAAAACAAGCAAATCTTCATCAGTCATTCCCATTACGGTAAGTTTTAACAAAGAATTTGACATTCTTATGAAGTTGACTACCAATTCTATAAACTTTTGTATTTATAAATATTCTTTTTTTTATCACATAGGATAATTTACCTAATTTGAAATGTTTTTCATTGACATGTTATTTTCTATTTGATATATATGATGAACACATTTTACTTCTTCTTCATCGTATGACATATCTGGAAAAATTAACTTTATATCTTTGTATAAAAATCCGAGATAGATTTATCGATCGTTCTCATCTTGAAAATGAAATTCTCCTTTATATGCCACGTCTTCATTCATTTACTTTTTATATTAGTACTTATGATCGTGCTGCTGATTTATTTCGTTATGTACCTAGACAAGATATTCAACGAATTGATACAAATATTGGACACGAACAATATATGGCTAATATGATAAATTATATCAGTATTGATGAAGCTGTATGTTCTATCTTCTCACTTCCTTTTGCATTTCATCGGATTCGAGCTGTTGGAAACATATTTCCAGATATTGTATTCAAATATGTCACGATCTTAGTGGTACATGATATAGTTCCATTCAATCATGAATTCTTTCTTCGGGTTTCTCGATCTTTTTCATTACTGCAGACACTTCATGTTATAAATTGTATGTTTCAATCGTCGTGCGATATTAACTCATTTTTATCTAATGATAGTCAATCATGTTCAATCGCTAAATATCCTCATCTTACCACATTTAACGTCAGACGGGGAAATATTAACAATGTTGAAGAATTTTTAAATGAAACGAAAACATCTGTACCATGTCTAAACAAATTAATGATTAAATACAATGATTTGAGAACTGTGACGAAGAACTTTACAAGAGAAGAAACACGACACAATTGTAAGAAGATAAGAGAACTTTTACTGTTCAACATACTGATACAAAAGAAAGATTTTTATCATTACTTTCCTTCGTTATAAAGGAAATTTTGTTTTGATTTGTTCAATAAATTGAAAAAAACATGATGATTGTTGTATTTCGATGAACGCTTTAATTAAGATATAAAGAAATATCGACTCTTTATGATGTTTTACTAACAATTAGTCTTAAGATGGTGATACTTAGAAAGAGGATTATAGAAGACATGAAAACAGCTCTAAAAATCAAATCAGTATGTTTCGTTCGTATCTTTGCACATCATAAAATAAAATTTTATGCCCATTAGGAAAGCTCCACTCCTTAAGACAAATGAGACAAAAGATAGTTTTTAAGCAATTCTCTAAAAATTGATTTTTTAAATGACTTTTGTACGTCTATTGATCAGTGGCAGAGGGATTGATGCTTCGTTCTCAGAAATAGCTTTCGGCTTCTGTACTATGAGGATTGTATTGAATATTCAAGATAGATTGAAGTTATAGTGAAGAGCTGGTAGTAATAAATTTTGCTCAATATCATGATTAGAGATCTGCATGACCGAAGAAAAAAAAGATTATTCAATAAGAGGTCAACCATAAGAGACGTTCGGACAGAGGGAAAAGGGATGAGTCAGCAAAAAATGAACATTTTTTGACAAGAAGGAAAGACAAGATCTAAGGAAAAAAAGTAATCTGTGATTTTGTGGTCTAAACTGAATTAAGATGATTTTCGTGATTTCAAAATGAGTTCGTATGATTTAAATCATGTATGTAGTTCTATAAATGAACTTTTAGTGTTATCTACAACTCTTATCTTCTATGTAACAAGTAATTGAAATTGTACGCTGTTTTTGTTCGATTCTATTCAGACGTGGATCAGATCATTGCTAGGCTAATGAATTATTATACCAGAAATAGCTTAGAATTTGCGTCTATATATACGTCTGGGTAAAAAATAGTTATAGTCCGTATTTTTAGTATATTGTCACTATAAAAACGCATTTTTTTAAAATTAATTAAATATTCTGAAAGCATGTGGAGTTTTCTATCAGCTTAGATATGTATGTTTTGGTTTGCACTTATGCATAATGATAATAAATGTAGTACAATGAAGGCATCATAGATGTCTAGATTCCCTAGCAACAAAATTTTGTCAGTGTCATGACAATTAGTTTTTAAATTTTTTATCACTAGAGCTGCACTTTTTGAACAAACTAATTATATATTCTGATAGAGCTTAAAATTCTCTATCATCCTATATGTCTCTCTATTGTCTTAACTATACTAATTCAAAAAGAAAAATCAAGTATATTAAATATTATCTCAATTTAAAAGGGTCAAAAAATCCTTATTTTTCTCTCTTATTATATTGTCGTTAGTATATATAGGCACTTTGTGGAATATAATCATATATTCTTATAGAGTTTCAAATGCTCTATCATCTTCTATATTTTTCTTCAATACTACATTTATGTGCTGCATGTAATAGATCGAAGACAATGTAAAAACATACTGGACGGCAGGGATTTGTAAGCGCTATTAAAATCTATAATTAATTTTGTGTGAAAATTTACATATGTCAAATAATAATTTTAAAAAACTTACAAGATTATCGAAAATAAATAAGGATTTTTTGATCCTTCTAAATTGAGATAATATTCAATATACTTGATTTTTCTTTTTGAATAAGTATAGTCAAGACAATAGAGAAATATATAGGATGATAGAGAATTTCAAGCTTTATCAAAATATATAATTAGTTTGTTCAAAAAGTACTGCTCTAGTGATAAAAAATTTAAAAACTAATTGTCATGACACTGACAAAATTTTGTTGTTAGGAAATCTGGACATTTATGATACCTTTATTGTACTACATTTATTATCATAATGCATAAGTGCAAACCAAAACATGCATATCTAAGTTGATAGAAAACTCCGCATGCTTTCAGAATATTTAATTAACTTTAAAAAAATGGGCTTTTTGTAGTGACAATATATTAAAAATACGTACTATAACTATTTTTTTCCAGACGTATATATCATATTTATTTGATATTGCGTACAATGATCACTTTGAAATCAAAAGTAATATTATATGATCTCCTTCTAACTCTTTTATACTATTGTATTGAGTCACATTCATTATGGCTATCAGATAGACTAGACGTTAATTAGTTGTTAAATATAGAATGAGAAAGATACGCTGTTTAGTTCCTTTAGAACAGAAATCTAATATATACGAGAAAAAAAATATAGAAAAATTGTATTTATTCTTTTTGATTCAATTTAATCGATTAGTAGAAAAAATAGATATAGTTTTTGATACATAATAATTTGTATTATGTTCATCCCTAGATATATGTAGTGTCCGTGTTGACATCGAAATACTGATAATGACGTCACTGATAGTGAAGTACTGACTACACCGACCTCGACGTTTGATAAAACAATCAGATATTAATTCTGTTAGAGTGTTTGTCTTTTATGTTACGCTTAAAATTATTAATGAGATGTACTGAAAGAGTACTTCTACACTTTCAAAACACACCGTAAGTTTGGCTAATATGTTGAACGATGATGTCATCTTCACAAGAATAGATTACTTGTAGTTCTGCTCTAAGACATTAATACTACTTTCGATCTATAATCCTGTTAAATATTCATTTTCTTGTGTTATTTGAAAGCATCATGTATAACTACTTTTTTTGCGAAAGCGTTCACGCGAGATGCGAAATCACGTACAAATTTTAAAACAACCATATTTTGAATCGATTCAAGTTTTTATTTTATATTGCATAAAGACTCCAGATCCATATTCTAACCTATCTAGAATGAAGGGTATCAGACTTAAACCACACTGAATCTTATAGTACGTCTCAGATCATCCGAAAGATTCCGTAGAAATTCGACAGCATCAGACAAAATCTTGATGGAAGTAGTCCGATGGTCGATCCAACTGCTGTAAGATGACTAATGCAACTAGAAATTAATTGAATCATATGATGATTTGGTGGGCACTCCATTCACTCTTTGAATCTCCTTCTATTACCTGCTCTCACTCTTTTTTCCACATACAATTGATTCAATATATCAAATCAATTGCTTTCAATGAATATCAGTATTGAAAAGCCACTGTTCTAGTGAAGAGGGAAATAGTTCACACTAGCGTTGGAGTCTATGAAGTTACTCAGGATCATTCGGAGCCAATTAGAGTCGCTGAAAATTAGTCAGTGCACTTATTAAAAATAACATCGAATCATCACAAATCACCTAGATTTATTGGAAATGAGTAAAATCAATGATTAATAGCTACTTTATCTGCCTATCAACTCCTTTTCAGCAAGAATTTCATCAATCAAAAACTGCTGTTCATGTTCATATTCACACTAGAAAACTACTACTTTTGGTATATCTTGAAATTCATATTAGCCTATCATGCTGATATATCTCCCTGTTTACTATTATCTTGAATGGAGAAGGTATAATTGCTGTTATGATACCCGTAATTATTGGGTTGGTAAGACATTTTTTGCGTTTTTTTCAAAAATTTTCTTTTTATTTTTTAAATCTAAGATTACAAGTATCAATCAACAATATATGCTCCATTACTGCCTATGACTTGCCGTTAACGCTCTGGTAGAGAAAGGATCCCGTGTTCGTAGAAGTCTTGAGACTTTTGGTCGAAGAAGTTGAGGAGATCCGTTTTGAGGTCGTTCTCGTCTTCGAACTTTTTCTCTCGTAGATGATTGGAGAGAGAACGGTACAGGTGTTAGTCTGTAGGAGCGAAGTCTGGGGAATAAGGTGGATGGGGAACAGTGATCCAGCCAAGATCCAATAACTTTTGGCGTGTCAACTTTGCTACATGGGGTCTGGCATTATCGTGCAAAAAGTAAATTCAATCTTGCTTTCTTTTGAGTTTTTCTGCAACCCGATCTAATTCCTGGCAGTAGAGATCAGCAGTGGCGCTGCAGCCATTTGGAAGAATTTCCCAATGAATAATCCCTTTGACTCCCCACCACACACTCAGCCACTGGCGTCTGCGCTGGTAGTTAATGCATAACACCCATTTCTCATCACCAGTAATAAGATTATGGAGCCATTGGCAGTTGCGATGAGAAGTCAATAATTCCATACAAGCATCAACCCTATATTGCAGCTGAAGCAGTGATAATTCATGTGGTATCCAAACTCCATATTTCCACGTTTTGCCTAATTCGTGCAGATGTGTTTCCACTGCAATGTGAGAACATCCAAGTCGCTCTGCTAAACACCGTGTCGTCAACCTAGGATCTTGTTCAATAAGCTGCTTTAAAAGATCCATATCCACCTGTAGTGGTCTTCCAGTATGAGGTAAATCGTCGAGTTCGAAGTTACCACTCTTGTATCGATGGAACCAATGTTCTGCTGTACGGATGGAGAGTACATTCTTGCCCATCGTACCACATATGTTGCTTGTCGCTTCCGTTTCTTTGCGACCCAAACGGAATTCATGAAGCAGAAGCAATCGGAGCTCTCTACGAGATATATTAATTTCTAATTCGAGATCAACGTCCATTTCCATAATGTTATTATTCTTCGAAAGATATTCGTACCCCCTATATATACCCTTACTATGGAACCTTCTAGAACTTCCTCGATTGTTCTAGCAAATTTTCGAAAAACACGCAAAAAAGTTCTTACCAACCCAATATCAGTGAAATAACGCACCACCAGTTTATCTCAATCAGTACCAGAGTGAATGTATTGACCAGAAATAATGTTTCATCATCGACATGTGTAGGTAGATAGCGAGACGTTTAAAAGAGAATAGTTTTCAAGTTTACATTTTATTAATACGCTCAAAACGAGTAGACTTCCTCGAAATGCACGATAAATCTGTGTCGATTTGAGATTAGAATGTATTTTTGAGCTATGATCTGATACGTTTGCGGAAGTGCAGTGTAAATGATTTTAAACCTAATATACAATTAGTGAAACATTTAATTATCGATACTAGTGAAATCAGACTAATATGATCTCTTATACGTTAGACAGCATAACCAAGAAAAAATCGCAACTCGAAAATATTTCTCTTCGAAATATCCCAATATTTGGCGAAATGTCTCGATCATATTTGATTTTTAATTCTCCCATTATGTCTAAAATAAATTCTTATCTCTTCAACGAGATCGAAATAGTAAGACTTGAAGAAGCGATAAACCCATTTAGATCAGTAATCCAAATAAAGTTCACAGAGGTATTTGAATTTAGACGAATGAATAATACTACTATCCGTTCCAGAATTCAAGGCACTCGGTTGTTTTTTGAATAACTTTTTATAGGAACAAGATAGAGAACTGCGGTTTTCAGCGTTTGATAGCCAAGACCTAAGAGCATATTTGCATAAGCAAAAGCTTTTCTGAGAAAAAATCTGAAGACCGGTTTCTCAAAGGATCTTTGGAAAACTACGCTGGATTTCTGAAAACTGTCATAGAAGTCTATTGATTGTTTTACATATTCGGAATCAGCATCGAAAACTGCGTCGATTCATATATATTTGGAATGTTTTAATGAACTTTTTTTTTCATCGAAAAATCCACCCCTAGCTATCCCAAGGCCACGTCAAAAAATGAATTCAGTCAAAAGGCCGTTTCTATTGCTTAGTCATTTGCCATTTTGTGTCCTACTAGCATTTTACAAGCTTCGAACTTGCTTTTCACTGTCCAAGTGACTTTTTGACTGAATTTATTTTTTGACGTGACCCTGGGTT
>CAJNSZ010000965.1:0-41291 GCA_905329745.1 Rotaria sp. Silwood2 | reverse complement strand
CTGAGTGTTCTTATTAGGAACATTTTTCAGCTTACTGTTTTTATTAGGGCCAGCGCTCCTAATAAGAACAAATTCATTTCTTCGTAAATAACCGCTAATTGCTTTTTTATTTTTTGAGATAATAAAGTGTTTTTTGCATCATTCAATTCAAAAAACAATTCTACACTCAAAAATATAAAAAAATATGTTTTTTTCATATAAAATTGCTGGATGAAAAAATAAATTCTTCGCACAGTCAAGATAGCTGTTCTTATTAGGAACATTGGCTATACTTAGTCAAATAAATGTATGAAATGTTCATTTGTTGTTATGCACACAATCATAAAGTAAGAGATAAATCGTCTGATTTATTTTCATATCTTCTATCGATACAATGAATTACATAATACTCTAATACACAACAAAAAAACAAACAAATTTTTTTATGTTCGACGGTAATAAAAGTACAATGAGTGTATACATCAATGTTTTCTTTTATTCTTTCTATACTTGTCGACCTTGATGTATTCTTTTGTACGTAATTCAAATTGAATATCGCTATTAATTTAAGACAAAGTCAAGTATACAAAAACAGAATGAGTAAAAAACTGGGCCATTATCCTCCTGCTATTTTACATAAATTACGACTGGAGGAGATAACCACATAGTTCGCCAACCTCAGTAAGCAGAAAGACCAATCTAATCCTCTAACCACGTGCTAAACAAAGCACAAACTTAATCAAATTGTGAATAGTTGCATGTTTCAGTCTGTACAGTTTATTTTTCTTGTCTTTTTGAAAAAAAAAGCATTCAGCAAAGAAAAGTTAACATGTTCTAAAGACAATTTTTATTAAACAATGAAGATAATCACCGAACAAAAAAATATTTAACAATTAATGAAATGACATATCTTGATCATAATGTTGATTTGCTTGTTCACAAATTCGATCAATAGAATGTAATTGAGTTCGGGTAAATATTTTTCTTCTTCATTGAAAGATGAACTTGTTCCTTGTTGAATAACTAATAAATGAATACGAAGAGCTGTTAAACAAAGATGTGGAAATACTTTTAATTGATGTAAAATAATAAATGCTCGTTCATGTTGATCAACTTGAAGGTAATAATCAACAAATGAATAAATATCTAATAAAAGAAAATAATTTTCTTGATTTTTGTTATGTTTTGTTTTTGATAAAATTTGAAGACGTTGAGTTATAAATAAATGGAGATGGTGATGATGTTGATGATAATATTAATAAACGATCAAGAATTGTTTGTGTTATATAGTCACAAGCAATACGTATACATGAAGAATAATCACCAGCTAATTCAAATAATACTGAGACAACAAGAAGTTTAAAACGATGATGTTCTTCTATTGTTGTTGCTAGACTAATTAATATATCATCTATATCTGAATCATCAAGATGAGAAAATAACCGATGTAGAGGACCTAGAATAGAATAACAGATTTTGTATAATTCATAGGAAACCAGGTGATTACTGAATAGAGTATCCAAAAAGTTCTCACTAAACGTACGTTTGAATAATTTCAACTACTACCAATGCCAGTCTTAGTAGATCAGACTTTACTAGATAGACTGGTTAGTCTAAAATCTGTCTGGATTTCATCTCTGATAGGTATAATCTTTTTCTTTCGTGTTATGTTCTCTCAGTATTCATTCATATTGTTATGATCACGTTGTGTGAATTTACTCTTCGCTAAATTTTCTCCTTGTGTTTTTATTTAGTTGCAAATAAATCGAGTGAATCTTGTGAATTTATCGAATATGTAGTTGTGTGTCTAAATTTCGTTATCATATTAAAGGTTTTATTTAAACGAGTAACAAATATTTCCGAAGACTTTCAGTTCAGCTTACTGCTTCCATGAAATTGCCAGTATTATCAGGTCAATGATTAGAGTTTGGGAGATACGAAATACCTTTTTTTATTCCCTTTTCTGAAAGAAAGGGTAATACAACGGTTAAATATCAGGGCTAAAAATCCTTAAACTATGTCTGTCTGTCTAAGCCAATGAGAATTCAGTATGCTCTAAACTAATAAAATCTCAACAATAGTTTCCAGGAAAAGTTTGGCCGAAGGGCAATCGAGGACGGGAAATCCGAATCTAAAGTGAGTGTTGTTATGATATAGTAATCTTGAACACCCGTAAATCTTTTTTTTCAGAAAAGGATCAGCGAATCGTTAGATGAGCGTTACTTGTGATTATATGTTAATGATGGAAATGATATTAATGAAAAACGTCGAGATTCAAGCCAATGTACAACTGTTGTATATATAGCAACAGCTTCTTTAGTTGTTATATATGGACCATTTTTAAGATAATTATGTTGTCGTTCTTGTTCAGCTTTTAAATAAAAATGTGTTAAACGTCCTAAATTTTTGTTTTTTACATACGATTTTATCATTAGTTGCATCA
Source organism: Rotaria sp. Silwood2 (assembly GCA_905329745.1). Lineage (NCBI taxonomy): Eukaryota > Metazoa > Rotifera > Eurotatoria > Philodinida > Philodinidae > Rotaria > Rotaria sp. Silwood2. Next base: position 38,869 of record CAJNSZ010000965.1, on the reverse strand, counting down.
CTTCTAATACGTTCACGATTATAATATGCTATTAATGTCTACCAATCAACATTAGCTTTAACATAACATCATATAATATTTTCAATTGGTATCTGTAATTCAGGTACTTTCCATGGTATGTATATGTGCTTNTTTTTAAGATAATTATGTTGTCGTTCTTGTTCAGCTTTTAAATTAAGATGTGTTAAACGTCCTAAATTTTTGTTTTTTACATATGATTTTATCATTAGTTGCACCACTTCTAATACGTTCACGATTATAATATGCTGTTAATGTCTACCAATCAACATTAGCTTTAACATAACATCATATAATATTTTCAATTGGTATCTGTAATTCAGGTACTTTCCACGGTATATTTGCTTTTCAACAACATCATACTTCAATTAAATGTTGTAAAATAGTTCGTGTTTTTTTTTAATACTTTCAGGCATCATATCTAATATATAATGTATAACAGCAGCACGTAATTCCAAATCATAATATCATTCAACATGTTGTTTTGTAATAATTTTTTCCAATACGTTTTGAATAACATTCTTCAAATTAACATGATAATAAATTTCCTAATCAACATTCTAATAATGATGTAACATCACGTAAGAAACATAATCATACATGCCAACCAGATACCCAAAAACTACAATCAGAATCTTTACCAATTGATCCTGTATTAAAACAATAATAAATTAAATGTTTTAAATTTTTATATAAATATATTTGTCTTACTCATTTATATTTCTAACGATACATTCCAGTTAATTGTTCAATATGTCCAAATATATGTTGTAAACCATCAGCTAATTGAAAAACATCAACATTTCTTAAATGATATTGTACATGACTATCAATAATTAATTTATTTAAATGTAAAATTTCTCGACATAAATGAAATATATCGCCAAATCGAGATTTTTTATGTTCTTTTGACGTTAATATTTTAACTAGTTTTAAATTCAAATTTTTATGATGTATTAATAAATTTTATATATTATAATCTTAATGACATAATTGTAAGCCAATTTCAAATCAATCATATGTTGTTAATTGAAAAAAATTTTGTTGATTTAAATGAAAGAAATAAATAACGTTTTTTTTTATAATTTTGGTTTATGATGATTTAATACATTTAATACAAAATATTTTAATGATTTTTGATATAATACACGAATTTTAACTGGATATTTACTTGGATAATATTCACGATATCATGTTTTTTTTTTGACTAATGGTATATCAAGTACACGATGTATTCGATTAAAATTAAGATTAAATGAATGTAATATCCATAATAATAATGCAATATCACTTGTTGTATTATCTGTACATAATGATAAATCAGTTAATAATGGTTGAAATTAATTTGATAAAATAAATTCTTTATCATTTTCTTGAATATTTATTTTTGTATCAGTAGATTTTATTGTATGACGATGAACAACTGAATTAATTAATCGATTAAAATAAAAAAAAACTGATAAATGACAGACGACAATATTACATTATAATACTGGATCATCTGGAGATTGGTCTGTTAAAGTATCTTTTTCACAATGATAATTTAATAAACATTGAAAATGTTCATTCGGATAAATTTGATATGTTTGTTCATAAGTATTTCGTGCATGATATTGAAGTAATGGCACGAATTTTTCTTCATTTTCATCATTAGCTGTTTCAAGATAATTTGTTCTTGTTTTTGTATTTTCAGTTGTACGTTTACGTTTAATTGGAGGTTCTGATGGTTCAACTGCTACNCTATCGATTAATATCATTGAAAGTTCAAATTGAACGAAAATTAGTAGCACGAGGCAGCTCACAAACTGTCCAGCAAAAGTTCTCCTGGTTGGTCAATTGCTTGACCATTCAAAATCAGTAGGATTTTGTAGCCCCCGGCTTGCTCTTTTGAATGGTGAAAACCGCAGCTCGATAACTCAAAGTAATCAAAAGTTATTCAGAAAATGGTCGTTAATACTTTTTAAAAAATCCGACATTAGTTTTAAATTCAAATTTTTATGATGTATTAATAAATTTAATATATTATAATCTTTCATGACATAATTGTAAGCCAATTTCAAATCAATCATGTGTTGTTAATTGAAAAAATTTTGTTGATTTAAATGAAAGAAATAAATTACGTTTTTTTTTTATAATTTTGGTTTATGATGATTTAATACATTTAATACAAAATATTTTAATAATTTTTGATATAATACACGAATTTTAACTGGATATTTACTTGGATAATTTTCACGATATCATGTTTTTTTTGACTAATGGTGTATCAAGTACACGATGTATTCGATTAAAATTAAGATTAAATGAATATAATATCCATAATAATAATGCAATATCACTTGTTGTATTATCTCTACATAATGATAAATCAGTTAATAATGGTTGAAATTAATTTGATAAAATAAATTCTTTATCATTTTCTTGAATATTTATTTTTGTATCAGTAGATATTATTGTATGACGATGAACAACTGAATTAATTAATCGATTAAAATTTAAAAAAAAACTAATAAATGACAGACGACAATATTACATTATAATACTGGATCATCTGGTGATTGGTCTGTTAAAGTATCTTTTTCACAATGATAATTTAATAAACATTGAAAATGTTCATTCGGATAAATTTGATATGTTTGTTCATAAGTATTTCGTGCATGATATTGAAGTAATGGTATGAATTTTTCTTCGTTTTCTTCATTTTCATCATCAACTGTTTCAAGATAATTTGTTCTTGTTTTTGTATTTTCAGTTGTACATATACGTTTAATTGAAGGTTCTGATGGTTCAGCTACTACTTCTAATAACGATTTAAAGTTGTTCTTATTCAAACAATCAATAATATTTGATTGTGATAATTTAGTATGTATATTATTTTGTCCGACTATAAATAATTTGACATCTGAATAATTAGAATCTTTATTAATATGAAGTTCACCAGATAACAGTTCTCTTTCCAAAACATTTCCACCATCATAACAGTGTGGCGTTGAATATGTACTAAAAAATGCTAATTTTGGTGTATCATTTTTTTGTGGAGATATAAGTTTAGCAGCGTGTGTAAGTTCATGTAATAAAAGCATGCTTAAAAATAATGTTGAAGCTTCCGGTGTTATATCACTTCCATCACCTAAAACAAACAAAACAGAACACATTTAGTTTTTCTATATTTTAATGGTTGAAATGAAGATTGATTAATTAGAATGGTACATTCTAATTAATAAATGAATAACAAAATAATTTTAAAAAATTTTGATTTTTTTTTCTTAATTTAAATAATAATAAAATATTTACCTGTCGTTTTCTTGTCAAAAACTAACGGATTAATGGCTATTAATATTTCCTCGTTCAGTTTTCGTGTTGTTGTCGCATATTCATTAGTGCGACAAGAATCTAATATTTGAGGTGATGCTTCTGCCTTCAGATGAATAATAGCGACAGTTATTTTTTGTTGAATTAATCGTTTAAGAGTAGATATTTTAGTAGAACTAATTAATGAATTAAAAAGTATTTTATATATTTCTGATGTTGGGGTGTTTTTTTTAATTTTTTTGTATGCGCCGTTCATAATGTTCGTCCAGATTGTTGCGCAACGGTTATCATTAGCAAAAAACGTATTTAGAAATTCTATTGCAGTAATAATACGATCTCCTATAGCTACTCGTTCTGCTGTTGAAAAGAGGGAATGAACACAGATTGTATTAAACTTTAATTCGAATTTGTGATGGAAATCGCTGTCTATTGCAGATGCAGCTTCAATAGATGTTGGAATATTTTGAACAAATTTACCTAAATAATATAAGAAAATACAATAAATTAATATGAAAAATATTGGAAAATTTCAATACATTTGCCCTAGACTGAAAGGCTAGGGTCTAGAAACCGTAATTCACGTGTGTCTGTATGTCCGTCTGTGTGTCTGTCTGTCTGTAACAAAGGGCTTGGCACAAATAACCATTTCTATGGTACAAATGACGATTTTTTTGGCACAAACGACCATTCTTATGGCACAAACGACCATTTCTGTGGCACAAATGACCATTTTTATAGCACAAATGACCATTTCTATGGCGCAAATGACCATTTTTATGGCAGAAATGACAATTTCTGTGGCACAAATGACCATTTTTATGGCACAAATGACCATTTCTATGTCACAAACAACCATTTTTATGACACAAATGACCATTTTTACGGCTCAAATGACCATTTCGATGCTGAAAACGACCATTGCTGTGGCACAAACGACCATTTCTGCGGTACAAAATGACGATTTCTGTCGCAGAATTGACCATTTTCATGGTACAAAGTACCCTAGCCGTAGTGCAAATGAGCGTTTTCATAGTACAAAGTGCCATAGTCTTGTTACAAGTGACCATAGTAGTGGTGCAAATGACCATTTTCATGGTATACTGTACCACTTTGGTGGTACAGATGACCACTTATTTGACACAATTGGCCATTTACGTTAGAGAGATGACCGTTTCCGTGGCTCAATTCGCCATTTTCATGGCAGAATCAACCATTTCTGCGGCATTGTTGATCATTCTTATGGCTCAAATGACCATGTCTGTGTCACAATTGGCCATGTCCGTATTAGAAATGGTCATTACTTTTGCATAAATCACTATTTTTAGTCGTTATAATTAACACAAGCAAAAACTTTATCATATGCATTAGCATCTTTCGATATTTTATGTGAACTATTTTGAATATATCTATAGTATGTAATATAGAACATGTTACAAATATTAATAATTTCTCCTAAACTCATCATTATACAGAATTCATTTTTATTTAAAAATAGAAGGACATCTTTGTCATCATTCCGTCAGTCTAGGACCAAGTGAATCGACCTTGAATGTCGATAAACGTTACTTGTTCTTTATTCTTTCTAATAATAAGAAAAGAAATTTTTAACTAGAAAAAATAAACTATTCCTTTATCGTTTATATAAGAAATCAATGATTTTTTTTTCTATTATTCTTACTGATTAGTTAGAAAACGTATTCTTAATTTTCTGTTCTTAAAAATTAATGAAATGTTATAATACTTGTAAATACCTGTAAGTAAACCACCACTAAATTAATAAAAAAAAAGATACATGTTTTTCATTAAAATATTTCATTAATAGAACTTACGTTCCAAAAAGATTGGGTACTATTGCATGTAAACGTTTAAGATCTGAAGATAAAATTGTGAATTTTTTAAATTAATCTTTTATTTTTTTATTTTTCAAACCTTTTTGAACTTGTATAATAGCTTCATGTACTTGATCATTTTTCATTAATGCTTGAACATCAAGATGTTGTTAATAAACCATGTATACAATCATTAATGAATTCAATTGCANGGTTATAGTGGGCGAGGGTTTGATTTAATTTCACAAAGGTGGTGCGAATCTGATAGAGCATGTTGAATTCTACTTGGAGACTAACATTTCAGAGTTGGAGACTAATTTATGGCGAATCCATTCACGAAATACTCGAATCCTGTCCTAAGATATCCTACGTGATTTTTTTTTCTATTATTCTTACTCATTAGTTAGAAAACGTATTTTTAATTTTCAGTTCTTAAAAATTAATAAAATGTTATAATAATTGTAAATACCTGTAAGTAAACCACCACTAAATTAATAAAAAAAAAAGATATATGTTTTTCATTAAAATATTTCATTAATAGAACTTACGCTCCAAAAAGATTGGGTACTATTGCATGTAAACGTTTAAGATCTGAAGATAAAATTGTGAATTACTTAAATTAATCTTTTCTTTTTTATTTTTCAAACCTTTTTGAATTTGTATAATAGCTTCATGTACTTGATCATTTTTCATTAATGCTTGAACGTCAAGATTTCTCATTTGTTCCTTCATCGTAGCTGATAGAGTATCAATTATTTGTTCATATAATTTGGGATTATTAGCAACCATTTGTCTTGGTATATCAGGATTAGTTGCAATTGAATTCATTAATGATTGCATAAATGGTTTATTAACAACATCTTGAATTAAATAAACATATTGATCTAATTGAGATATATAATTTTTTATCATTTGAGAGATTTGTTCTTGTTGTTGATTTTTGGATGTATCAGTTGATTCTTGTTGACGAGTTGATGCAGTAGTAACTGCTGTTGTACTAGTACCACCAGATGTCGAAGAATTCGTTAATGGATTAGTATTTTCCGTACATGATATGGTTGTATTTTCTATGAAAAACGAAAGAAAATATAATAATAAAAACAAAAAAAAATCTTTATTACCTTCATTTCCAGTAAATAATTGTGAAAATAGATTAATATCAAATGGTTTTTGTGGTGCTGAATATATTGGTTTTTGTACATCATTATCATTAATACGTTGTAAATCATTAGATTCATCTGGTGTACTCTATTTAGAAAAAGATTTTCAAATAAAGAATAAAGAAAAAACAAATATTTACTTCACTATTTCTTAAAATTCGATCATAAGTACGCATAAGTTCTTGTAATATTGTTAGATTACGAGCAGATTCCATTGTTTGTCGAAGTAAATCAAGATTATTAGGTAAATATGATGTTTCCAGATTACGCTAAAAATATTTTTCATGTAGAAAAAAATATATTTTCAATTCGAAATTAATTTACTTTCATTAAATTACACATTTGTGGATTGCTAAGTAATAATGAATATAATAAATCTGAATTGCTTGTTACATTTTGTACTATAGAATTTTCTATTAATTGATGATGTTGTACTTGATTATTCATAATCTATAGAAAAAATTCATTTTATTTATAGAAAAATAATCTAATTCTTTGTAAGAATTAGTTTATCTGCTGTTGTTGTGAATTAAGAAAATTTATATTAGCAAAATTAAAACTTCCTATTCCAGATGCTGAATCAAGACCAAATTAAAAACCACCTACGTTTAATTGTGTTGTATTTGTTTGATCATCATATACTAATGTATCATTAGTTCCTTTTGGAATTGTTGAACTAGCTGATGCACTTGATGTTGTTGTATTTGTTTTAAGTATTTGTTTAACCAAATTAATAGTAACACCATCTTTTATATCTATTTTAATAAATAGAAAAAAAAATCAAATTTTTATTTTCAAAATTATTTGATTTCCTACCATATTTGTTAATATTATCATCATCATCGTTAAGAATTTTACTCGAATAAGTAAGACAAATTTGATTAATTGGTAGATTAAATTCTTTAGCGACCATATCTTTTAACTAATAAAATAAAAATATTTGAGAAAAAAAGATTAATTTTATAAATAACCTGTTTGACAGTTGAAGAACCATCAATTGCTATATTCTTTTTTTTTCTTGATGTATTTATTATTATTTTTAATTTTGATGTTGAATTTTCAGTTGTTGTTGTTACTTCCATATTTGAACTAGTTATAGGTACAGCAGCAATAGCAGTATCTGTTATATCATTATTGCTAGCTGTCTCAATTCCAAGATCCATTTGTTCATTGTTATTCTCGCTCATTAATTTATGTTTTTTTTTGGCGTAATTGTGAGAAACAAAAAAATTCGAATAAAATATTTTGAATGAAAATAATCTAGAAGATAGAAAATATGATGATTCCAAATTTGTTTTTTGTAACAAAATAATTATTAATAGATTCGTTTTGATTATTATCGAATCATAGAAAACTTGAAAAAAAATAGATGTCGTTATTTTAAGATGATTTATTTTTGTCGAATAATATTTATTGCTGAATTTTTTTTTAATAGAAATCTGGGAGAATGATTCTTATAGAATAAATTCATTTGATACAGAGAAAAAACTGGAGAAAACGTTTTCACTTTCTTTACAGATAATTGTGACGAATTGTGAGAGTGACTGCCTATGCCTTTCAGCATGATGGTGTCTTGTGGTATCTGCACTCTCACAACTGTCCCTCTCCTTTTATTAATAACGAGATCTTTGTACAATTGATGCGGTGTTTTATTCGCATTTTAAATTTAGTTCTTTTTTCTTTTTGCATCAAACCCACATTGATTACAAAAATGTAACGTTGTCATCATTTTGTTATAAATAAACAATTTGTAAACGCATTTGAGGTTTTTAATCAGATGATATTATACGATAATATTCTCTATCTCAATGGTCAAAAGATAATGTAGACATATGATTACTCTTAGGCATCAAAACTATACGTTCACTCATCATATAAAATGTTCCATTATACATTATCACAAACTTATATGAAAGTATCTTTCATCTTTAGCAATACTATAGAAATTATAACATCAACATTATGCAAGTCTATAAAATAGTTTCGAGAGTGTGGCGGATGTGGGTGTGAATATATTGGTGACAGAAGACAAGATACACATCCACATCCTCAAGATTGAATTGATATTTTAATGTGTGAGTGAATCATAAATGAAGACAAGAGAAACAAATTTTTGTCTAGTTGTCTATAAGCTGTCGAATGTTCGTCCGACCTGCGTTGGCACCTTTTTTTCTCTTTTTTTGTCATTGTTGAGGAAAACAATGTTGTTGTCGACAAGTTTATTTTCAATGGGAAAAGACCTTATGTTTTGACAAAACGGAAAAAATAATATATATTAAGTAAAAAATAGCGAGACAAGTAGATGTTTGTTTTTCAAAATAAAATCAAACAAACACGAATAGTATTTTCTTTTGTTTATTCTCTTGACTGAAAGGAGGGTCATATGAAAAAAAATAGTTTGTACATTTGTTTGTGTCAGGGTCAAAAGAACATCAGGGTCAAAAAAACATCCGATTCTGCATAAAACTTGACCAAAGAGTAATCGGGTGGGTGTGGGTGTGGGTGTTCGGATGTGGATGTGTGGGCGTGGGTGTTGGTTTTGTACTTATTCTGTACCGACGCCCGCACCCACACTCCACCCTTCATAGAAGTGATAGAAACAGTCAACTGATTGATGAGAAGTATAATGGACATTTGATCGAGGTTTTTTGTTTCACTCTCTCCGAGTGTATCAATCGCATAAATGTTGAAAGCTGCTCGAGGAAGTGTGCAAAGTACACTTATAGAAGTTTGATTTTTGTTGTTGACGAACATAAGTCACAAGACGAACATTACGATATGTCAATAATCCAAACAGTATTAGAACAGTTAGAGAAAGAATAATAGTCAGGATAGGAGACAAAACGAAACCTCTTATTTGCATAAAGAGATCGTTCGTAAACCAACAAGTGAATGTTGGTGGTACAAGATCACTATACATGAGATAAGGAACACTCACAAGTGATCAAAAAATAAATGGAATAGGAAAGAGATAGCAAGCAACAAGAATCGAATTCAATCAGCGTATTCGAGTCAATTGAGACGTACATACCCAACGATCAAATGCAGACAAGCAAAGAAAACTCATTGCAACAGACACTATCATTTGAATACCAATGACCAGTAACTTACAAGCAATTGATGAAACCGATATTGGCGTCGATGGAACGATTTAAAAAAGCACAATCAATAAGACATTGACATCGGTTAACAATCGATGGAGATCGACAAAATGTTTTTACGCAAAGAAATATTATTGTATTAAGACACGGCGCTGGAGCTCCGACTGAAAACAAAACAATTGAACTCCAAAATCCGATTTGAAGAACTACTTCATACACTAACATCTTTATCTTTTAAAAAATCGAATGAACACTTGCACGATTATTCTGCGTATATCCTTCCTATGACGTCTTCAAATACTATCTAATTCGGATGCTCTCTAGAAGCAATCAGATGTGTCAAGAACAATTAGATCATCAAGGGCAAAACATTCATCAGATGCTTTTAAACAAAGATAGAATTGTCAACATCTTGTCAAACATGATTTTCTTTGACCGAAGCCAAACGCCTCTTCTCTATGCGCGGTTGTAACTCGTACATCATTCAATCAGTTATTTGATATAAGGGGTCTAAGACAGTTGGTCGCTCGGACACTTGCTCGCGAATTAGAAATAATATTTGACAAAAATATTACTGATGATGTTATGAAAGATTGACCAGAAAATAATATACCGAAATTAGAAAAATAATACAGCAGGAATTCAATAACCAGCGTCACACAATTTCAAATAACCATATGGCAAACAAATTTCAGGTTTTATAGGGAAAGCAAACGTCAAATCCATGTTAATTGGTCGTAAATGTCTATGGTTGAGTACAATATGTCATTATATTAGAATCGTTAGTTTATGATGATGATGAATTCTGTAAACAAAATTAATTTATTGTGGTATCGTATTTCGTTATTTTATTTAAAATTATTATCAATGCCTGAAAACTGACTAAGTGCCCTAGCGAGCGATTGCCCAAGCGACCAAATGTTTGCGGGCAACTGTCCGCTATCCGATATAAGTTGACCAACTAGATCGTTTTCTGTTCATTCTCGAAGTTATAAGAGTTTTTCTATATGAGATTATTTACTCGGTTTTATTTATATAGATAATTTCTCTCAAAATATGTTTAATTCATCACAATCACATTGGTCAAAATGTACAAAGTATTGTGTGAGTAGAAAAGGAACGTCTTTTTTTCAGAAAACTATGATAGTGATAGATACTTTTCAGGGAAAATGTTAAAGACAAGCCAAGGATAATTTTCTTAAAATGAATTCATTTAACAAACAAAATATTTATTGATTGAAAGTCACTACAAAAATATATTTTCTGCAAAGACTGTTGACGATGAATTTCCAAAGAATACTATCAAGTGTCTTATATTCATTAGTACTCTTACAATTATTTGTGTTCAACAAACNAGATGATATATTTTGGTCAAATAATAGTTATTGCTGAATTTTTTTTAATAGAAATCTGGGAGAATGATGCTTATAGAATAAATTCATTTGATACAGAGAAAAAATCGGAGAGAACGTTTTCACTTTCTTTACAGATAATTGTGACGAATTATGAGAGTGACTGCCTATGCCTTTCAGCATGATGGTGTCTTGTGACATCTGCACTCTCATAACTGTCCCTCTCGTTTTATTAAACACGTCTTATATAGTAGAAGAAGCGGTCACACATCATATAACAAAGACAAAGAGAGAAGGTCAGTGACCGGTGAAGAGGTCATGATATAGAATGTAGAATATATAGTCTAGGAGAAAAATTTAGGCCACATTAATTTTTTGTTATTATTTTTTCTTTCATATTAAGAGGTACCGATCTGATTTTAATGGTGATATAGATAGTACGAGAGGCTAGGCTACATGATGTATTATATTCAGTGGCATTAATTGAATTTTGACGTATTCGTAATAAATTATCGATTAAAATTATTAAAAAAATTGTAAAAGAAGGAATGTTTTTGTCATCAGGATATTACATATTGTAGATTCAAAATTATCAGTAGTAAGTTATAAACTATTTTGATTAATTTAAATTTTATGTTATTTCTAGAATAGTTTGGATTACAAGCAACTAATGGCCTGAAAAAAAACTTCTGATTTTATTTTCATTATGATTATAAAAATAACTTTCGAAAGTGAAGAAGTTGAACAATTTTCAAAAAGCGATCAATCATTTTTTGGTTTAGAAAAAACATGATCAGTTATTTCTCGAAATATCTAATTTATCTTTAATGCATTTGATGAGTAATTCCCAGAAAATTGTTTTACTCTTTGATAAGAATGTTTTTATTCAAAAAATAAATACGATAGGAAGCAGTTATTTCAGTTTCATTGATACATCTTCAATATAACTTTCGATTATGATCACATCTGGATGTTGAGATGGTAATGAGTGACGATAAATAGTAACTACTTTTTGATAATATGCCAATGCTTGTTGTAATTTATCCTTTACTTTGTGTACCAAATCTATGTTCTCCTCATTCGAAGTAATAAATGAATGTTTAGAAGGGAGAAACTTCGAATGGATTTTCAGTTATTGATTGTAATGTTCCATGTCAATAGCATAATAATTGAGGCTGTAATGAATCACACCAATTTTCGTATGAGATGTATCTATATTACGATGATTAGAAAGTAAATGCTTTTGTTTAATAGTTAGCGACTTTTCATAAAACTCCAATACTTTCGAATAGTTCATCTGCTTATTATAGATAATAACAATATTGTGATACAAATAAGACATGTAAATGATTTTCATCATGTGCCTGTTTGAAAAATTCAATTTCTTTGCTATATCATCCATTACTTCATCTTCGTCATCTTTATTATCATAAACATCTTGCATATAGGTGTAGTAATACCAATGTAAATAGATTAAATCCTAATCATTCTACGTGTATTTTTAGAATTTCATTTTATAAAATGTCCTTGTAAGATATAAAAATATACTCGTTCCATCAATAATTAATAAACCAAATGCATTGCTATACCAATAACTAATGTTTTCATTGAATTATTTTCTATAGGAATACACTAAGAAATTCGAAGAATGAAAGAAATATTGGATTCTTTACTTTATTTATTAGAATGATTAATTTTAGTTGAGTTAAGATTAAAAATTTTCATGAACATGAAGCTCTTTCACATTTAGTGACATTTATTAATTGAAAAAAATTTTCATCTATTGAAAAAACCTTTAGAATACAAATCGAACAAACAAATTTCAGTTCAAAATACTTATATTAAATCCTTCACTTACATCAATGAAAATAGCTATCATAAGTACACTGACAATAATTATTTCATCATAAGCGTTTAATTTCGAGAGAATTTTTTCACTATAATTAGTAATAAAGATGACCTTTTATTAAATTATTGAAAAAGAGATATATTTCATAAAATAATCTCATAAAATCTGTTCCATTAACAGGATGAAAGGAAAGACTATAATTCCCTTTTCTGAAAGAAAGGGTTATATGGCCAAAAAATATCTAAAATAGTTTGTCAGCTCAAGCCAATCAGAATTCAACATTGGATATCGCTGTGTGTCGAATGATATTAATTAGCAATAAAGTTTCATCAAAGGTAATCGAGGATGGAAAATCCGAATCCGAGGTCATTTTTGTACAAAATTCTCAGTAAATAAATCAAACTATTAGTATAAAATTTAGTGCTCAGTAACTATCATGCCTGATCAGTAAATTAGTAATTTCCAGGTGCGGAATGGGATGTATTCTCAACAATTCAATAAAGAAAATTTCTCAAAATATATTTAAAATTTTCATATTTCTCTGATGATTAACGGTTTCGGTTCCAGATGATATTTTTGGAACCGAACCGGCACCGCTTTTCTCTCGTTTTTAGTAACCGGAATTGGAAACGTGGTTCCCGGTAATTTTTGCGATCGCTAAGCTGTACAGGAAGGCCAACAAACTTATCCATACCCTTAAATACTAAATATTTTTAAATAATTTACTGAGCTCTTCGAACTATTTATTGAGCAAAAAAATTATTTGTTACTGAGCAAAAAAGTTATTTTTTACTGAGCAATTAATTACATGCCATTTTTAAATATTGTAAATATTTGAACTTTGTTAAGATTTGTGTAAATAGAAATATATTTATATATCTTTAGTTGAACTTGTTGGTTCTTGACATTTGCTAATATGAATAATAAGTGATGATAATTGATTTTTGAAAATAGGAATTAAATATGTGATATATGCCTACGCTAGCTCCTCAAAATCCAAGCGACATATCTATCACTTTTCTGAACGTCTTAGTCAAAATTTGCAAATTGTATAGAAAAGGTAAATACCTGATATCTAATAGCTATTCAAATGAAAGATATCAGCCTATAAGTTTTACTAACGTCTAGATCAAAATTTCCAAATTATACAGAAAAGGTAAATATCTGATATCTGATATCTAATACTTATTCAAATGAAAAGCATCAGCCTATGAGTTTTACTAACGTCTCAATCAAAATTAGCAAATCATACAGAAAAGGTAAATATCTGATATCTAATATCTTGCCAAAATTCTGAATGCTGCAAGGAGTGAATATCTGGTTGCTAGGTCAAAAACTACCCAGTTCAAACGAACAGACGGTAAGATCTTACATGATCGTACCTCTGATCTTGTATGATCTTGTAATATCAGACAAAAATCGAACAAAAAATCAGGGTCTCAGAAATCTTACATCAAGTCGTATCATAAGATTCTTGAAAGATTGTGTTGTTCTGTAAGATATTACTATAAGATTATAGAAAATCTTATGTCATAATAAATCTTACAAGAATCTTACAGTGCGAATTGATGTAAGATTTCTGAGACCACGATTTTTTGTACGATTTCACCTGATCCTACAAGACCTGATGTCTGATTTTTTTATCTGTGTGGTTATAATTTGAGATTTGCTAGTGCCTCAGACCACCTCTCGGTCATCACCAGCTTCATATCCAAACACTGGCAGTCACACTCATACACTCAAAAACCACATGACTCAACCAAACATCCACATCCTTTTCTTTGCGTTCGTAGTTTCTTTCGAATGTGGAGATATTCCAAAAGATGCAGAAATGTTTTCTCTACAAACTAGATGTTTCATTAACTTCTAGAGCACCTCTGATTCGTTGACGGTATCAATATGCAAGCAGAAAGGGTAGTTTGGCTGTGAGACAAATTCTCGGCTGTTATGCCTCGAACCACATTGAATAATGCTGAGAGCGCTAGATCATATGGTGTAGGTCTGCACCTTCTCATCGTCTACATCCTCATCCACATCTCACAACCATACTACACGATGCATTTCAGATTGCCTTTCATTCTAGAGTGTTTATGCCAATAGATAATGGCTTCTGGAGTTCGTGATCTTAATGATCGACAACGTTTTCTCGACATTAACGAAGAACCAGATGAACCATTACCTCCATTACCGATGCCCGTTAATGGAGAAAAAGGAATACAATCATTAGGTGAATGTGTGAAACCCATTCTTAATTTAAAATTAGTTGACGATTTATTAAATAAAGTGGCATATTCATTAGAAAAATGTAAACACCCAAAAGATGATCTTACACAAGATCAGTCGGCTGCATTATATCTATACTCACTTCAGACTTCGTTTTATACGAGGTTTAATGGTGCATTACGTAATGAAGATCGCACAAAAGCAGTACCGTTTTATGACTATTATAGGTTGTTTATGTTTGCACTAAACAAATTACCATCAATTCAAGATAATGTGTGGCGTGGTGTTACTGCCAATCTGAACGATCAATATAGTAAAGGTAGCATCCATATATGGCATGCTCCTAGTTCATGTTCAGATCAAGTACATGTAACTGATTCATTTCTCGACAAAAATAAGCATCGAACATTATTTAATATTAAATGTTACAATGGCAAGTCAATTAAAAATCATTCACACTATCCGAACGAAAATGAAACTATTTTACCACCTGGTACATGTATACGAGTTAAATTACAGTCAAATCCAGCTGATAAATTGTACATTATTTCTTGTGAAGAAATTATGCTCACTCCTGAAGAAATGAATAATCTTTTAGCAACTGGAGCTATTGCTACTGCATCAGCTATAATGCCTATGACAACGTCAGTCTTGTATTTGTTATGGCTCGATCCAAATGTTAACAAATCAAAAGAAAATGTAGCAACACAAGGAGAGTTACGCACTTTGTTCAAAGATGATTTTCAAACGTTTGACAAAGCTGACGAATGTGAATTGTCTATCAATCAAAAGAAAAATGATCGTATAGTTTTAATTGTTAGTGGACAACTCGGACGAAAAATTGTACCGGAAATTCATGATTTGCCACAGATGGCATGCATTTTTTTATATTGTATGGACAAAGAAGCAAATGAAAAATGGACAAAAAACTATACAAAAGTCAGTAGAATCACTTGAGTGTGAGTGTATGCGAGTGTCTGTATAGATAAAGATGATAGAATGACTGACACTCTCGCAAATCCTGACTACCCACGGAAAAAATTTTTCAAAAAAACCGCGGTAGGCAACGGTATTAAAAACCGCGGTTTTTCAGACCGCGTTTTTGGGCGGTTTCAGAGAAACGCATAAATGGTCTGACCACCGTTATTTTNATTGTATATACACGAGGGTTTTCCTCAGGTACATAAGCAGATTGCTGTTGTTCCATTGAGTTATGGATTTGCTGACTTAAAGAAGTCATTTATCACCCGAATCCTAAGTCAGTGACTTAGATTCTTGTGAGGCAACGATAAAAAGAAAGAAATAGAAGAACGAAAGCAGAATCAGTAAGAGCAAGCGCGTCTAACCACTGCAAGTGTAGAAACGGGAATGAAATATCGGATTTTTCTTGTAGATTATTATAGATAATTTGATATATTTTCATTTCTAGGAAAGTTTTTTGTAACAGACAGAAGTAAAAAATTACACGATCTTATTCGTCATCGTTTAGACATGTTATTTGTTAATAATAGAGTAATGTTTATTATTATAAAAAAAAATAATTATTTTTTTATATATCTAATATATTTTGTTTTTCTATAGGGAGAACGATTAGATAATATTGATGAAAAATCTATTGAATTATTACGAACAAAATTCTTTGTTTATGAAACTGAAGGAATTCAATGTCAATTAACTTTTCAAAATCGAACAATTACACTTAATGTAAGAGTTCTTTTTGTTTTTTTTTTTTACATTTCTAGTCAAATAATATGATAATAATATTTGATTATTTAAAGTCAACAGAATGCAGTTCATGTGCATTGGAACATGAAAAAAATAAAGTTACTTTATATATTCAAAAAGATATTTCAACTCTTGATTATATTGATATTGCTACGGAATTAACACGATTTGTTTATAAAAAGCCACTTGATGCATTAGTTCATTCTATCAGTGATAAACTTGCTTCACCGTTAGAAACACTCAAACGACGTGGAATTCCTGTTGATCGATTGTTAAAACTTGCACCACAACAATGTAAGCGTAACGAAATATTTTTCAATTAGTTAATGGTTATATTCTTTCTTTTGTTTTTTTTTATAGTAGTTAAGTTAGAATTACAAAATGAAAAAATAAAAATCGAGAAGAATAATGTTGAAAAACTTCCATTAAAACAACAAGAATCATTATGTCAATCAGAAGAAATTGAAAAATTCGATCAAAATCAACAAAATGATCAAATACAACGAGGATTTTTTCAAAGTTTAAAAGAGTATAAGATCTATAATCATTTATCATTTCGATTTCGACAAGAATTTTTTTTTTTTTAATTTAGCTTTTTAGTTCCTAATCGATATTCTTCCTCGTCTTCTTTTTCGAATAATTCTATTGAAAATATTTCCAGTACAATTGAACGAGATCGTATAAATAATTTTGGACAAAATAAATCTTTTGATGAAGCTGATATTAGAACTATGATTCGAACAAGTCGAACTTATTCTGCAAAAGAATTTAATCAATCAGAACATTCTAGAAATGAAAGTAATAATTCATGTGAATATATTCCACCTTCAAATATGATTCGTTATGATCATCTTCTTTATGGAATTTCTCTTTATATTGATTGTAATCTAACTTTAACTGATGCTATGATTGATCAAGGCAAACAACTTGCACGGTTACTATCTGGTCTTGCAAAAGATGTTTTTAGCATGCCCGTACAAACAATGCATCTATTTCGTGATATTGACAGTGGTAAATATATATATAAGAAATCATTAAAAATCAATTTCAAAAATGCTTTCTTTCTTTTTCGTTTAGCACGTATTGCTTTCAATAATAATGGTGCATTATTCTTCAATCTTCGTTATTTTGAACAAATATTTGCTGATGATCTTAAAGCATATCTTCCTAATGCTTCATCATCGATTCCAATTGTTCGTACTATAATTAATTTTTATTATATGGTTGCTTGTCATGAATTATCACATAATATTGATTCAAGTCATGATTTAAATTTTATTAATCGTCTTGAAAAAGTTTCCGTTCGATTTATGGATTTAAAAGATACATTTCTATCCAAATTTTCTTTTCAATAATTATTGACAAAGACTTCTGTAACTAGTTGTTTTGTTTGAAAAATATAATTCAAGTTATTTCTTGAAAGTCAATTACTATGATCATGATAAAAACTTACAAACAAATATATTTTCAATCTTGATTATTTCTCTATTCAGGTGAAGCTGTAGTAATGAGATCTGCTTAATTCCGAGCATAAGAAACATACAAAAACCAATGTCTTTATTATAACCATTTCTTCGTGTGAGAATCTAGTGACAACATTTGTTTCGCCTAGACTGGATTCATTCCTATAAACACATATAGATCACTAGAATGTAGCCAATAATATGGATAAATGAACTAGTATTTCATAAAATAAATAATATAACTAATTTTGATTGATTTGTTCTTGTATTCACAATGAATTAGCTGTTCTATCAATTTTAATGCCTTTATTACGGTCATATCTTAAACTTCGAGAACTCATTCTTTTCCTAAAGGAGAAATTGAAAACAAAATGTGATTTGAAAAGATTGACATTCGATGCGCTATAGTTTTCTATGAGTTATACTAATTCAATAACATTCTAGCAAATCATAAAATTGAAAAAGTGTACAATGTCTGTTGTTTCTTTGATAAAAAAATGGGTGTGGATGGCGTTTTTTAGATTGCTACCTGCACATCGGACCTCAATCCTTTGTAAATAATATTTTATGCGTCCCTTTCTTGAGTAAATAACTTAATACTTTAGGTCAAGTAAGAAATCAATATTCTAAAACTAGAGATTATCAAGCAACTGAAAATCAACATCATTTAATGCGGAAGCTGTTTGCAACTGTTAGCAAAGACTGTGAATCAGAATTTGACTTTCTCAGATATTTGATCTTTTACGAAATTTGACTGCCTTAAATTTTGGTTGAATCTATATGTGAACTCTAAGCTTGAGTTAAAATTAACAAAAATGATTGGGTGTGGGTGTGGGTGTGGGTCTTCTTTATATACAAATCACACCCACACCCACACCCTCTTCTTTTAAAAATAAGTTGATACCTTTTTTGAACTGTTGATGTAAACAGCATTTCTCAAACATACAAACAAGAGCTAGATGATCAGCAACTAGACTTCTAGAATCAGTTTATTATCTCATTTAAGAAGAAATATATTTGAAAGCTACAACAAATTTTGTTTAGAAGCTGTAGTTGTTCTTTCCTAAAACAACCGGTTTTCTGAAATCTTCGATTTTTGCAGGTTTTAAAGGTTTTTGACATGAAAAAAAGAGTTTTTCTTGAAACACTGTATAAATGTTTAGATTCAGCTCGTCGAGCTGCGTCAAATCATATAAAAATTTTTGAAAACGCACTCAAATTTTGAATTAGCTGACCTTTAATTAAACGGAAATCAATCTATACACATAATAAAGAGCGTCTGTGTCTCTTACTGAGCCGAGGGTTTTAAAGTCAAAAAACAACAACTGTGCAGCATACATAGTAATTTTCTGGTAGATTATATTTTTAATATTTGTGTTTGCTATTTCATAGTATGATCATATAACGTCTACCAATGAACAGTGTTCTTAGGTAGACGCAAAATAATCTAAATGATAATTGGCGAAAGAAAACTTCTTTGTGAGATGAATGTATAGAATTTTCGTGATGTGTGTTATTAAATGCATCGAACATGTTCAAAGCTCGAAAAGTTGTATTTATTTTTTCAAAACAATACAATAGAGAAAAGAGTCCTTAGTTATCGAACAACGACTCGCCAATAGGCGCCTGTATAGGAATTCGGTTGTTCGTGCGGAGCACGCGCAAAACCAACTCCCCATCTGCTGTATATCTATCTAAATACATTTCTTCGTCATCATCTCCATTCGAAAGTAAACATGATAATTGATCCACGTTCCACCGTGCTCCTTCATCCATTTTGCTCTCTCCAAGTTTGGTTTTCATGTAGTCTGTACGTGTCAACCATTGTTGCTTGGGATCGATGGAGTCGAGACAACGAAAACTGACGACAAGTGGGTCATTACTGTGGAAATGAACAAGCCAAAACGTAGATGCCGGAGATTTTGTAGCCACAAGATGGATACCACTTGCAGAGCCGCTAAGCCAGTGTAGATTTTTTATATGACCAAGTGACTCGAGAGAGATAACTGTATTGTTCTCGAGCACTATCCGATTTACTAGAAAGAAGCTGAACAATTTAGCGCACATAAATAAAAAGGATAATTATTGTGCGCAATTTTTTCAACTTTCGATTTAGAGAAATATCAGATCATATAATGACACGAACATAGACTGACAGGAACCTCTTTATGGTTAAGTTCATAGGATTGGGTATTAGGAAGTGAACAGATCTTCTTCACGGTGTTCATCCTCTATATACAAGCCTAGACATGAATGGCAACTTAGTCAACCTTCAGGAGAATATTGAAAATTTTATTGCTTATATTTCATTGGGAAAAGATTAAAGTTCAAAAAGGGACGTGTAAAAGTTTAATTTACAGTAACTTTAAATGTATTTGAATCATTATAAATTGTGTGACATTTGTTCAGATTGATGAGTTTTTTCCTATAATATAATTCATACCTGCGCTGTCTAGAATCGTATCTTTTATGGGAAGTGTGCTGGTGTCTATATTATTGTCCACATCCCACTGTTTGATAGCAGGCTCTTTCATTTGTTTTTCTCTGTAGTTCTCCATAACTGAACCTATTTTTTTTTGTAAAGTCAAGTTATTAGATAAAGTTAGAAGACTTTACCATATACTTGAGCCGAAAATGTTGTGCTCTTATTGCTACTCTGGCAGTTCGAATCAACCATGCATACGAATTGTCATAGAATTGAAATCAGCTGTGCTTTGTTAAGATATCGCCCATTGACTTTATCATCTAACGTAAAGAATAACATATCTTAGACGCATAAACATTTCAATTTTGATACTATTTTCTGACAGCATTCAGAACGATGTGAACATCATTCCTCAGATAAAATGCACTGTGTTCAGTGTACTTTTAAAATGTTAATTCAGAACCATTTTATTTTTTTGTCTTCTTTTTCTCCATTGAATAGTTGTAGATAGTATTTGGTTATGCCGTTGAATCCTATCTGTGCTTGTCTCTCATATACACGCTTAATATAAAACTTAACTCTGCATTTCAAAATGATCTTAACTTTTTTCACATCAAGGTCATGCAACCATAGTACAGAGCTAAAATATAATGTAAATGAATAAAGGATTTTGAAGAGTATGACTTAACTAGTTCTATCAGAGTCTTTAATTAATGGTGCGTATTTCTGATGAATTTTTCTACATGTAACAATGATTGAAGCGGCATCGAAGTTCTGATCGAATACATTATTACGCAAAACTTCTGATAAATTTTAATTTTTTTTATAGATCTGATTCTAACATGTCTTTTCATTTTCTTCAAAAAACTAAACACATACCGCACACATTACGAATATTCTCTGATGAATCATTCAACTGAAAAATGTGATGATTCCACAAACAGGCTTCTATAAAAAAAACCCTTCTTGAAAAAGATCGTTTGGTATTGTTAAACACAGTAAAGAAGAACGAGTAAGAGTAGAAAATATCTTCTTTTACAATCTGTGTTCAATCGTCTTTAACTAGTTCTAATATTAGCAGTACGATTGTGTCAAGAGATCCACCACTCCCAGTAGGACTGGACACCCAGTCAGACTGGGTACTTAGTCATTTGATCTTTAGTCCATTAGTCGAGTAGTACTTTCTTCGTTTCTAGTATATTGCCATACAGTGATCCTTAGGCTGTTGGAGTACTGATATAAACTATAACATTGAATCCATTAGCTAATCATACCTTTCTATGTATCAATCGTTATAATTTAGAATACTATAAATAAATTTCATATGGATTCATTAAACTTTTGCGAGCTATCTATTCAGGCGTAGTTTTCGTTTATTATCATCTGCTGAACTATTTTCTTTGCTATAGATAATCCTTCAAGATAATGGATTTTTTTGACAGCTTCTTTCAGAAAAATGTTTCCTGTAAGTTCGATACTGAAATGAAAAACAGAAAAAGTCGAACTCATTATAATAAGCATCAAAACGAATACGATTGACTCATGTATTAAATGACAGCTTGTAATCGATCAAAATAGTACTAATTCAGAAATTTTAGTCATGAATGATTCAGTTTCGTATTTTGAAGTTCAAATTGTATTTTGATTTTGCTAATAGTTCCTAGAAGAATATTTAGAATACCTTGTTTACACTGGAGATAAATACATATCGAATCAAAGAAAGCTTTTCAGGACAGTTTAATTTGGGGCTGAAATGTGGAACTCACATATCCTCTTTGACTTCAACACATCAATACAAAACATAAAGTGTAAAATTCTGTAGGGCGATTCTTTTTCCCTCTGATTCTCCATTAGCAGGAAAGATCCTTTTCTATTTCTATATCTTAAGAAGAATTATCTTTCTTTGAAACAAGCACCTTGTTTTGCACCTTTATTATTATTAACTTATTCATGACTTTTCACTGTCATAGGTTTTTAAATTTAAAATTTTCATTATTATAAGAACTGAATAGTTAATCTAAGTTAAGAAGTGTGTAATGGAAAGGGTGGGTATGGATACAGATGGCTAGGATGGATATAGGTGGACGCAGGTGCAATTGTGCATGAAAGAAACACACATCACACTCAGACCTACTTTTGACTTATTACTATTTTCAAGTTTTGTATATTTTTTCTTATGTATTTGGTCCAACTGTAACTGAATTTTTTACGTATCTTTTTTTGCATATATCATTTATATATGACGTGTTTTTTATTTTTCTGTTATGTATTTTATTCTTAGTTATTACCATAAAATTTTGTTTGAATTAGAATGATATTAGTTATAACACTATTGAATATATGATAAAAGTGCGAATTTAGTCTTGCAAAGAGTTATAAGACTTTGTGTTTTTCTAATAATATTTTGGATTTGCTATTTAATGTTGCAAAATAGACGAAATTCTTCCTGTGTTGTCTAATGTAAGTTACTAATACTTCTGAAATATGTCAAGAATATTTAACGTTATAACGATTGGCAAATAGAAATATAAGAATACTCAATCAATTCAATATAATTGCTTATATCAGTATTTTATCAGCCTGAGAATCAATTCATTGCAACATATTAGAAAATAGGGGAATACTGTTAGATTAACGAGATGAACATCCAATGACTAAGTACCCAGTTATCGGCACTGGTGTGTCTCTAATTGTGTCACTCACTATTATTAATAGAAGTGCCATTAATGGCGTTGCAGGACGTAGGTGAAGTTAGCTCCATATTCGAGTAAAACCGTCCCATATTCGTCCAGGAACGTGTTCCAAGTGTTCCAGCCCGGTTCCAAGTAGAACTCGACGAGCTCTATCTAATGGTCACCTTCGATTTTCCAGATCCCAAACCAATCGTGAGAAAATCCCAAAATAGTACCTTTTCATTACGTGTATTGTCACTAAAACCTTCCCATGTTCGTCCAAGAGCGTGTTCCAAGTGTTCCAATTCGGTTCAAAGTAGAGCTCGACGAGTTCTATCCAATAGTAACCTTGGACTGTCCATAGGCTAAACCAAACGTGCGAAACATCCAAAATACTGCCCTTTTTGTAAAGGAAATGGGAAACCGACTCACTGAAACCGTCCCATATTCGTCCAGAAGCGTGTTGCAAGTGTTCAAGCCTGGTCAGAAGTACAAATGGATGAGATCTATCTAATGGTAACCTCGCATCAATTGAAATCCAAACCGTTGGTTAATAAGTCTCAAAATCAATTGGGAAAAGGCGATTTGTGATTTAGTGAATTAATATGGTTCAAAATGATTTATAACTGATTTAAAATCATCAAAACTCATTGTTTCAGATGATTTAGAATGCTTTTATATGATTTAATGTTGGATTTTAGATGATTTAAATCAGCCGCTGTCTCCTTGCTCAAAGTAGTGCATTTTCAATGTGTGTGTGATTTCAAATACTAGAGGTTGTGGGTGTGGTTGAAAACGGCACCTCCAGCCAGACACACACTCCCACACTCCACATTCACACCCACACCCCGTACCCGCACCCGCATCGTTGTTTCACGATAACACGAATAGTATATTGGTCTATACTTTTACGAACGATTAAAATTATTTACAGCAACGCATACTCGGAATCACTTTACCAAATTGACTAACATCTGTCACGTTAAAGTTATTTTGATAGTATTCAAGAACAAAGAATTCAAGACTCTATTAAAAAGGGTGTGGGTGGGGGTGGGGGTCCGTGTCAGTTTGAAGAAAAAAATAACCACACCCACACCCACACCCACACCCACACCCCACACCCACACCCACACCCTCACACCCTAATTGTAATCGAATATCGTATAATGTTGAAAAAGACATAATAAATTTGATTAGTGTTAACAAATGCATTACGAGAAGAGAAATTTATATGTATGTTGAAAATTTCCAGAAGGTCGCATATGATATTTATTCGACATTAATACTTTATCATAGGATGGGATATTCATTATGCGAGTATAATCTATTACGTCTTTGAAAAAGTATAAAGATTTTCCTGAAGATTTTGGAAGTATCGAATGCAAGGGGTGAACTGCGGAATCAATCACCGACGTCCACTACCTCGTTTCCATAATAGTCAAAATCAAAACGACGAAAAGTTATTCTAAGGAGAGATTGGAGCAGGGAGAAGTAGTGCGAAAATTTGAAGGTACAGGACGTTTGGTGATTATATAGTCACATATCAGATCATTTTGAACTCTTCACTTGCCAGGTTTTCATGAGAAATGATAATCGACGGGTAGCATAATAATCACCCTGGTCCCTTTCTGTTCTATGTAAAAGTCTCTTCTTTCAAATGATGACTCTGATCGGTCTCTATAAATTCGTAAAAATCACTTATTTGAATATTACATTATCAAGAAGAAGAATTTCGACTAAGATCAAAATTACAATTAGTTAATGAAAGTGGGCTTTTCATATGAGATATGAATCGGTTCGTTATATAAATTTGATAAACTTTATCAACATGTATTTACACAGGTGAAACGAAAAACTAATATATAGATATATATACATGGAATAAACCGTAACACACTTATCGGTGGAAAGAGCTTATCTATATGTCGTAGTTTTCGTTTTCTTTCTTACATGAAACTGATATCAAGAGGAAAAAATCCGATGGTTTAGGTTGGAAAAATTTTACATGTAACTTCTGAGTTGTATAAATGGCGAAAACGAACGTCGGTTGTACTGTTGTGAAACATACTCAATCGTAGTTACTATTTCACATATGGCCGCTTTGAAAAATTTGGTTACAGCTGCTGTTCAAGATTTAGTTTCATCGAAGAAAAATTCTATATCATCAAATAAATGTGTTACTGCTGTTTTAATTGGAGAAACTGGTTCTGGAAAATCATCATTAATTAATCTTTTTTATTTTTGGTGTTTAGAATCAACAGGAAAAAATCCAAAATTTGAAGATGCAAAAATTCATAATATTATTAAATCTGAAAATGAAACAGGTGGTAGTCAAGCTGGTTCACAAACACTAAAACCACAACAATATAAATTTGAATTAAATTTTAATGGTGAAAATTATTTATTTACTTTATTGGATACACCTGGTATGGGTGATGTAAAAGGTTTGAAAACCGATGATGAAAATATTCTTTCTATATTACAATTTGTTGAACAAACACCATCAGTAAATGCTATTGTTTTAATGTTAAATGGTAGTAATGCACGTGTTAGTTCAAGAACATCATATATACTTCAACGTTTATATGGTCTTTGTCCAAAAACATTTCAAAATAATCTTTATTTAATATTTTCAAATACACAAATGGAACCAAATTTTGATATAAATCAAATTCGAGTTCCAATTAAAAAAGATAATGTTATACCAATTGATAATTTACTTTATTCACCAGCTGGATTTCAATATGCTGAAAAAACTTTATTACAAAAACGAAAAATTGAAAGTAATTATAAAGAAAATAAAGAAATACTTAGTATGTTATTTGATCAATGGGTAAAAGGTATGATATATATATATATATAATATTCATTGAAAAAAAATTGTTTATTTATAGGTGGTTCATTATTACCAAAAGCATATAAAGATTTACGTGAAAATCGTGATACTTTACGAGTTAAAGTTAGTGGTATATTAAATGGTATTACCGAATCGAATGATATTAAAGTTCAAGTTCAAAATGAAAAACAAGAATTAACAAATAATGTTACACCATCATTAGAACTTTAAAACAAAAAACATATGACAACACAAACCGTTGAAGTTGAACATGTTGAAACACCTTATCATAATACTCAATGTTTATCATGTCCTCGTGTTTGTCATGAAAATTGTGGTTTAGATTATACAATTAATATTGGTGATAATATATTTCGTGGTTGTGCTTGTATGAATGGTGATTATTGTCGTGATTGTACACATCATTATTCAAAACATGTACATGTTAAATTTAAATATGTCAGTAAAACTACAACAGTTCCATTATTAACAGATGAAGAAAAAAAAGAAATGGATTCTATGACCGATACTGAATCCCAAAAACAAGCATTAATAACAAAAATGAATGATAAAATAACATCTATTGAAAACAGTGTCAAAGTATTTAAAAATGAATTAACAAAAGCTCTTAAACAATTAAAAGATTTATGTCCGTATTATGATTATAAATTAGAATTAAATTGTGCTGTTAAACTTCTTGAAGATGAAGAATTAATTGGTTCAAAACATCATGATCCAGTTGAATTAAAAACTTTAAAAACATATTTTACAGAATTAATGCAACAATTTGATCAAGCTGCTTCATAATACAATTAAGACTAAAGTTTTTTTCTTTTTTTAAATTTTATTCAAATTCACATGTTGATCATCTATAATTGTTTTTTTTTTATATTAATATGAAGAACCATAATTTCCTTTTAAAAGAAAATAAATCTTAATTGGACCATGATATTTTGTATAAACAATTTCATAATGACGAATAAGAAATATCGCAGCTAAACCATACATTAATGTTGGAAGGGTGTGGGTGGGTTTTGAGTTGTTCAAGATAGGACAAACACCCACATCCATATCCACGCCCACACCCATTCATACGCTCTCTATTATCAGTGAAACTTTCGTGTCAACCGATTGCCTGATTTATGAAGTTATTTTTGGCTACTCCTAACACTAGAGTTGATGAAAACTATCAAAATACGATCCGTAATTCCAACTAATTTTGATCATTTAACTTGAAATTTTCTTGAGTAAATGCTCCACTCCAGTCAAGTTTTTCATGAAAATTTAATAATTATAGGATGGGTGTAAATATGGAAAGTGGAGTAGTGGGAATATGCCCGAAGGATGGACTCTCATACACATATCCGCATCTTAGTATAATTTTAAAAAATCTTAAGGTTTCGTTGAAACGAAAACAAGCACAACTTTTACAGAGTATTTTTTTACATAAGGATATGATAGTAATGCACAAAAATCAGTATTGAATAACTTTGCAAAGAAAGACTATTGAGTGCACAAAAAATAATAAAAAGAAAATCTTTTATAGAGTATGTCGTTATTTCTCTCTTGATTGCAAATAACAAAAAAAGTAGAACTTGATTGACTAAAGAAAGATTTTTGTTTTTGCAGATAATCCAAAAGTGTAAAAACAATATTTAAAAAACAATAGTTCTACTCTAAAACTTCTCCACTGAAGGACGAATATCAAGTTCATGTGTCCATGTTGTACGAGGTTGTATATGTAATTGCCAATATGTCTCAGCAATCTACAATAGATAAATTATTCACTCAAACAAGAAAACAAAACTAAGATGTTGAATAGTTCATACCGTATCACTATTGATAAATGAATTAATATCTTTGCCAGGTTGACCTAAGCATGTCATCAATTGTTTTTCTTACTTTTAAGAAAGAAAGTCTTACGTTGAACTTGACTTGGTGTATTAATTTGTCCGTCAATAATTATATGAGTAACATGAATACCTTGTGGACCAAATTCACGAGCCATGGATTGAGCTAAGACTCTTAGTGCAAATTTTGATGTAGCTATACCAGCAAATCCGACTGAGCCACGAAGGCTAGCAGTGGCACCAGTAAACAATATTGTTCCTTTTCCATTTTTGATCATCGATGGAAGAACCTATTAAATTTCAATCAAAAAAACAAATTTTTTTCTCATTTATATTTACTTCTTGACTAGTGATTAAACCACCAATAACACTTGCATTTAGTACTGTGTGAAGTTTCTCAGGTTTCAAATTCAAAATACTTTCTTAATATAAAATATGTTTAATTAGAAAAGAAAACTGAAGATAAATCAAATCAAATATTCAATTTACTTTACACAAATATACCAGCGCTGTACAATAATACTTCAGGTTCATTACCAAATTTTTTTCGAATAGTATCAAAAGCATTTTTTACTGATGATACATCACCAGCATCAGCTGTTACACTCAAAACTATAACAGAAAATATGTATGTTGATGTCAATATATGTATATATATGATAAAAATAACAGTTAATCACCTGTATGACCATTTTGTTCAAGTTCTCTTTGTACAGATTGTAAACTACTTTCTTTTCGTGCTATAAGACCAATTGAATAACCTCCAGCTGCAAATCTTTTTAAAAACAAGTAATAATACACTTTAATAGTAATCAAATAGTATAGATAACATCATACCGTTTAGCTAAAGATGCTCCTAAACCTGGACCAACACCTATAAATTAAAATCAAGATTTAATGAAGAAAAAAAATTATTTTTGAATATTCTTCGTTACCAACAACTGCTGCAACCAGTTTTTTTGATGCCATTTTTCTTATTATGTCATAAATATATCTAAAATTAAAACATGCATAGATTTTTTTCTAAGCTCGATATAAAACAACACTATTATATCCATCATTGCATTTTTAACAAACCTAGATGTGAAAATATTTTGTTCTTTTTTTTTGTTCAATCATTTGTCTTACTAAATAGATCAATTACTATTTAAAACTCTTTACTAGGACAGTTCATCATTTTTGAAACTACTTGAAAAATATCAAATAGTGTTTGAGATAAATCTAATTTCTTTGTTGAATTTGTGACTTATGCTCATACGATATATATTGGAATATTGTTGATAAATTTTGATTTTTTAATGAATAAATCGGTATTGGAGTCCGATTGTGTACCTAATTTATAGATGGATGTTTCGACAGCAAGTAAAAATACAAGTTTACAACTTTCATCAAGATAATGTAAGCAGCAGAGATATGTACCACTCCAGTGAAATTGATCACATCTTATGTGCGAACAGAATACGTTCAAACAAACCACATTCATGAGTCATTTTTAGATTGCCACACAGTGATTAGGGGATCATTTCACCTCTGCATGTCTGTCTGCTTAGTTATTCGCCGAGTGATGGCGCTTTAGTCATACTATGTACTTATCAAACTCTATTGCTGTGAATTACTAAAAAAAACAAGATAGATTTGCATCCAACGCTGAAAAGTTAAGAGAAGTGATTTAATCGTTAATCGGCGCATTCTTTCTGAGATACTGTTAGGTTTATTACCATATTTCATAATGATTTGTTGAATTTATAAATAAAATCGTAATCAATGTTGATTAAAAACTATCCTGATAAAAAATCGACCTACTTTCAAAACTAAGTGAATTTCATAATGACAAACATTATATTGAAATTCACCTTGAATTTAAATTAATGCGAATTCAACTATAAAATTATTTATAACAGAAAGAAACTTCCTGTTTCAAGGTATCATGCTGTGATTTTCATCTAAATATACGTAGGTACTTGTGCTGTCTATGCTAAAAATGTCAACTGGTCAGAACATAT
The DNA here is from genome assembly GCA_905329745.1 of Rotaria sp. Silwood2. NCBI lineage: Eukaryota > Metazoa > Rotifera > Eurotatoria > Philodinida > Philodinidae > Rotaria > Rotaria sp. Silwood2. Next base: position 9,051 of record CAJNSZ010000965.1, on the reverse strand, counting down.
CTTGATAATACAAGAATAAAAATAATAAAATCGGAAAGTTTTTGATTTGACTCAAAATAATTCATGTCTTACGAGAGAAACAGTTTCAGGTCTAGCTAATGGCATAGATAAGAAATAAAATCACTGTCTTCTAAGTGTGTAATTCGAAAAGTATATTAACTAAGCTATTTATCATTTTATTAAGTGTTTAATTAATATGTGTAACGTCTTTCGTTCTATTCATTTTATCTTGCTGTTTCTTTAGATTTGTGCATACAAAAAATTATAAATAATAGTGTTAAATATTTTCGTTAATCTCACTATTTTATTATTTAATTACAGATCTTAACGTTCGAATTAAAATATACTTCTGAAATTTGAAAACTCTGTTTCACTAAATAATTACTATGCATATCAAGTATATATTTGATTGTCCGATGAAGAGATCGTTTTAGAGAAAATTGAAAGCTATGAACAAACCAGGATTTTTTCAATTTATCAGATTTTCGTTGGATATTTGATAATAAAACAATATCCCGAATTTCGACGAGAGATTATACGAATGGTGGCAATTATAGTGATAGTCTAGTGAGTAACTAAACGCTTCGGATAATATTATGTCACAGATATTTTCACACGATTAAGTATGGAGAGCATAAACTCTGACTGTTTTAAATTTATGATGTATTGTCAGAGGTTTTTAACACATTCGCCACAATATGAATATTGTTTCCTTATACTTTGTAAAAAGATTCATTTTTAATCAACAAAATTCTAATACTTTAAAACAAGTTTTATTAACGTTTCTTTTATCAATATGAACTATGAATATTCCTTTATCAATGATGAAGGAATCAGCGCCTTTGGTTAAAGTAGGGTAGGGATATCCGATCTTTCCTGAGATCACAGAATTTTTCAGCCACTCTATAATGAGGCCTACCGGTGGGTCTCATCGTGGTGAATATGATAAAGAAAAAAGATCTCATTCAGTTTCACTTGGAAAAAATACTAACTTATCAGACCTATTCAGAAGAACCTTATTTTTGATAGATAATGAAATAGTAAATTAATTTCTTCATTTTTGTGCATTAGAAAATGCATGATGTTCTTATCGAACAGATTGACTTAAATTTCGTAAAGTTAATTTAGAATATATGATATTCACTGATCTCAATCGTCTGATTTGACCAGACTTAAAATAAGTTTTAAGAAAGACATTAAAAAGAATTCTNTATTTCATACGATTTGTTGCGCATTCATCTATCAGATTTACCACGAGCGTGTGAACTAGTTCATATTTTTGAAGGTAAGTTCTATGATGAATGATTGAATCAAAACGAAAATTTGTAAGTAAAAAAAAAAAACTGAATCGATTTTGCAATTTATTTCGCCTTATAATGCATGAGTGGTAGAATATCACCATCTAAAAAAATCTTTGGGTTTATGCGTTGTTTTTGATTCGTTCTATTGTTTTTCGAATGCTTATGTGCAGAGCTGGACAACTTCACTCAAAAAACGACCAACTCAGTTCAAGTCAATCTAATTCATGAACATACGTAGTTGAAGGGTGTGGGTGTGGGTGCGAAGGAAACGAAGACCCCTACACCCACATCCCACCCACCCACACCCACACTCACACCCCACATCCACACCCACACCCACACCCCACCTTTGAACGTCTTTGACAAAGACAAATTAATGCAAAATTAGGTATCAACTGCTATAAATGGATCTGAATGTGGTGAAACTATATGAATCAATCTGCTCTTGTTGTTCTTGCTAAGAAACATTTAAGTGACTATTGACATTTTCAATAAATTCATCAGCAAAAATTGAAGATATTACGATTATATTTTATAGAATAGATAGTTTAAGAAAATATCCTCCAAATCATGGAGAATTGTATCTGATCAATTTAATGATCGAGAAAAATTATGGATTGATATATTTAGTGAACTTATTGGTTATCCAGAATTATTTGTTAATTTATTTAATGCGTTTATGTAAAATATACCTAAACGTGGAATTCCACTATGGGAAGATATTTTGATTGTATCCACAAATTACTGGAAATACAGTTAAAAGTCGTCAAATTATTCGAGTATGTTCATCATTTCAAAAAAATACGATATCATAAAACTGAAGATAATCTTCTAAAATTAACACATTCACAAGTTCTTGAATACTTAAAGTATCTGTCTTTACTAGTAATCATCAACAACATTGTACAAATATTATTCAATTTTTAGAAACAAAGCAAAATATTAAATTGAAATAGTTAACTCAAGATCGATCAATTGATATTATATCATCTTCAAAAATAACATTTGCTTCAAGTTTTGATCGATTTGACTTTCTATTGTTAGATAGTGTGTTATTAGCTACTCAAGGTATTCTTGGGATGTTGGACAACACTTCCGAATTTTCATTCAATAAAAAATCGATTTAAAATAACAGAAAAAGAACAAAATTGGTTTCTATGGTTATCGTGGAATTGTTCAATCACCTTATCTTACTATATTAATTGATTTATTTCATTCAACAATACGTTCTTATTTATCTGAGAAGATAGAAGTAAGTGAATCTGAGAATCGTCCAATAACTCTAGATGAAATGCCAATTATTACAGAGTTAGTTAATAACAATAAAAAACAACAAATTTATTTTGTTGGTAGAACAAATGCTGGACGACTTGTTGAATCTTTCACTTGAGATTGAATCAAATAAATAAATAATAATCAATTTATATATTGTTGTATGGAAACCGAGAATGATTCATCTTCGAAAACATCACAATGCAACTGCCCACCTTTTTTTTTGAGAACTATGTATATACGAAAAGTGTTTTTGAAATAAGTATTTGTTTGAAATATTGCAAACTTCCAACATAAAAGACAATGCCGATCGACGAAAAAAGAAAAAGAGATAGATCAACAATGTTTAAATCTGCTTTGTTAGTACGATAATTCAATTTTCATTTTCTGCTCTTTTGAGTTCCTTATTTATTTTGTTTTTTTTACTTATTTTTCTGCTAACAAAATCTCTCTTTTATTACTGATAAAAATATTTTATTGTCGATGAAAATTATCGAAAACTTATTGAACAAATCTGTATGACGTATTTTTACTTGTATTCATATTGATTATATTTAAAATATTTTCGACGAAGAAACAAGTTATCTAATGATTGTAAATAACGGAAAGATTTTTTTCATCAGTAAATATAGTTTGAACACATTCTCGTTTCTTTTTTTTTTTGAAAAGCTTAAACTTATCATGGAAAAAAACCGGTTTGTTATTTTGTCACATTAAACTTGTTAATAAGTAAAAACACGTGATAATAGTAAGAGAATATGAGTTACTCTAAGTTTACATTGGTTTTTTCTTTTCTTTTATGATTATTTTTAAATTTTTAAACAATAAAATAACATATTTTTTGGGTGTGAGTGTAGGTCTTATTCTCGTGTACTCACATCCAAACCCTTTCTATCATCAGTGAAAGTTTCGTGTCAAACGGTTGTCTGACTTATGCAGTTATTTTTGGCTACTCCTGAGACTAGAATTGATGAAAACTGTCAAAATATGATCCGTAATCCAGCTAATTTTGACCATTTAACTTGAAACCTTCTCTCGAGTAAATGCTCCACTCCAGTCAAGTTTTTCATGAAAATTTAATAATTATAGGGTGGATGTAAATATGGGGAGTGAAACACGGTGAATGTGCCTGAAGGATAGACTCTCATACACATATCCACATCCAAATATAATTTTAAAAAGAAATCTGAAGACTTCGTTGAAATGAAAACAAGCATAACTTTTACATAGTATTTTTTTTTAAAAAAAGGATATGATAGTAATAAACAAAAATCAGTATTGAATAACTTTTCAAAGAAAGACTATTGAATGCACAAAAAATAACAGAAAAAAAATCTTTTATAGTGTCTCGTGATTTCTCTCTTGATTGCATATAAGAAAAAGTAGAACTTGCTTGAGTAAAGAAAGATTTTTTTTTTACAGATAATCCAAAAGTGTAAAAAAATGTTTAGAAAACAAAAGTTCTATTTTAAAATTTTTCTACTGAAGGACGAATATCAAGTTCATGTGTCCATGTTGTACGAGGTTGTACATGTAATTGCCAATATGTCTCAGCAATCTACAATAGATAAACTATCCATTCAAAGAAGAAAACAAAATTGAGGTGTTGAATAGTTCATACCGCATCACTATTAAGAAATGAATTAATATCTTTGTCAGGTTGACCTAAGCACGTCATCAATTGTTTTTCTTTCTTAGAAGTAAGAAAAAAACATCTTACGTTGAACTTGACTTGGTGTGTTAATTTGTCCGTCAATAATTATATGAGCAACATGAATACCTTGTGGACCAAATTCACGAGCCATGGATTGAGCTAAGGCGCGTAGAGCAAATTTTGATGCAGCCATACCAGAAAATCCGACTGAACCACGAAGGCTAGCAGTAGCACCAGTAAACAATATTGTTCCTTTTCCATTTTTTATCATAGATGGAAGAACCTACTAAATTTCAATCAAAAAATAAATTGTTTCTCATTTATATTTACTTCTTGACTAGCGATTAAACCACCAATAACACTTGCATTTAGTACTGTTTGAAGTTTCTCAGGTTTCAAACTCAAAATATTTTCTTAATATAAAATAAATTATGATTGATTAGAAAAGAAAACTGAAGAAAAATAAAGTCAAATATTCAATTTACTATACACAAATATACCAGCGTTGTACAATAATACTTCAGGATCATTACTAAATTTTTTTCGAATAGTATCAATAGCATGTTTTACTGATGATACATCACTAGCATCAGCTGTTACACTCAAAGCTATAACAGAAAATATGTATGTTGATGCCAATTTATATACGATAAAAATAACAATTAATCACCTGCATGACCATGTTGTTCAAGTTCTCTTTGTACAGGTTGTAAACTACTTTCTTTTCGTGCTATAAGACCAATTGAATAACCTCCAGCTGCAAATCTTAAAAAAAAAAGTAATAATACACTTTAATAGTAATAAAATATTATGGATAACATCACACCGTTTGGCTAAAGATGTTCCTAAACCTGGGCCAACACCTATAAATTACAATCAAGATTAAACGAAGAAAAAAAGTTAATTCTTGAATTCTTCGTTACCAACAACTACTGCAACCAGATTTTTTGATGTCATTTTTCTTATTATTTTATAAATATATCTAAAATTAAAACATGCATAGTTTCTTTCTCAGCTCGATAAAAAGAACAATATCATATCCATCATTGCATTTTTAACAAACCTAGATGTGAAAATATTTTTCTTTTATTTTGTTTCATCATTTGTTTTACTAAATAGATCAATTATTATTTGTCGATGTTTTATTAGAAATAAATATTTTGAACTCTTTAATGGGATATTTCATCCTTTTTGAAACTACTTGCAAATATCAGGTATTGCTTGAGATAAATCTAATTCCTTTGTAGAATTTATGATTCATGCTCGTACGATATATATTGGAATATTTTTGATAAATTTTGATTTTTCAATGAATAAATCGGTATTGGAGTTCGATTGTGTACCTAATTTATAGATTGATGTTTCGACAGCTAGTAGACATACAAGTGTACAACTTTCATCAATATCGTATAAATATCAGAGATGTGCACCACTCAGTGAAAGTGGTCACGTCTTATGTGCGGACAGAATGAATGCATTCAAACAAACCACAATCATGAATCATTTTTAGATCACCGAGCGGTGATTGGACGGTCGCTTCACCTCTGTATGTTTGCTTATTTATCTGCCGAGTGATGGCGCTTTATTCAGACTACGTAGTTATTAAACTCTATTGCTGGAAATTTCAAAAAAAAAAGGAATTTGCATCAACCGCTGAAAAGTTAAGAAAAGTGATTTACTCGTTGATCGGCGCATTCTTTCTGATATACCGTTAGGTTTATTATGATATTTCATATTCATTTGTTGAATTTATAAATTAAACCGTAATCAATGTTGATTAAAAATTATCCTGATCAAAAATCGACCTACCCTCAAAGCTTAGTGAATTTCATAATGACAAACATTATATTTCAATCCACCTTGAATTTAAATTAATGCAAATTCAACTATAAAATTAGTTAAGACAGAAACAAACACTATAAGTATATATCCGATGACTCTCAAATTCCAATATCTCTCCTTCAGTTCCAGGTATCATGCTGTGGTTTTCATCGAAATTTACGTTAGTAGTTATGTTGTCTATGCTATAAGTATCAACCGATCAGAGCATGTCTTGATGATACAAGAATAAAAATACTAAAATCGGAAAAAATTTTGATTTGACTCAAAATAATTCATGTCTTACGAGAGAAACAGTTTGAGTTCTAGCTAATGATATAGATAATAAATCAAATCACAGTCGTCTAAGAACGTCTCAATTCTATTTTTGTCCTTCTACTGAATATTAATAATCAACATTTTCTCATTTTCTTCTCATGCATGTCATACTTGAAAATTGAATTGGATTATTGTAGTACTCTTCAAGTATTCTACTTCTCTGCGAATTCCGAAAAGCGACAGCTTGAGTATGTACTATTGTGGCACCCTCGACAAGCGGGATATCCTTATGTGTGTAATTTGAAAAGTATATTAACTGAGCTATTTATCATTTTATTAAATGTTTTATTAATATGGGTAACGTCTTTCGTTCTATTCGTTTTATCTTCTTGTTTCTTTGGATTTGTCCTAAAAAAAATTAATTTTTTTCTTTTGCTAAAATTCTATTTGATGCTGTTCTTTACAAGAACGAAACGTTACAAATATTGATCCAAATAATAAATTATAGTGTTAAATATTTTAGTTACTCTCACTATTTTATTATTCAATTACAAATCGTAACGTTCGAACTAAAATATACTTCCAATGGTTCAAAACTCTTTTTCACTAAATAATTACTATGCATATCAAGTATATATTTAATTATCTGATGAAGAGAGATAGTTATAGAGAAAATTGAAAGCTATGAACAAACCAGATTTCTTTCAATTTATCAGATTTCCGTCAGATATTTGATAATAAAACAATACCCAGAATTTCGGGAAGAAATTATACGAATGGTGTTAATTATGAAGTTTCGTTGATATTCCAGCATCATTCCCCTATGGCTCATCGATAAACCAAAATTTCGCCAATTCTTTTTCTTGTTGAAATTCGGCAAATTTATCAAAACTCAAGTAGCGAAATTCCATGCCAACATATTTGAAAAAAACAAATATATTTTTATAAAAAAAATTGGGTAACTAAACGCTTCGAATAATATTGTTTCACAGGTATTTTCACATGATTAAGTATGGAGCGCACAAACTCTGACTGTTAAAAATTTATGATATATTGGCAGAGGTTTTTAAAATAGTTTACTTTGAAAAATGTCAAGTAAATGAAAAAATCAAAATTATAACAATTTTTATAGTTCATACGCGCACTCTGAAATTTTATCATGTCAAAAAATTGTAATATGCTGCAGGAAGCAGCAAGCAAAACTTTACTCTTCGTTTCGTCGGTTCAACTGCCATATTAGCCTATTATAAAGACTGATCTAATCGTTTCATAAGCTATCGTCCACACGATCCTTACTCTCGATGAACTTTAACATACACTGTTGACTTTTGCCTTAACTTAAAATTCAATTATTCATTGTTTTTAATATCCATCCGATTCTGATTCTTCCAGATCTATGATGCTACCGTTGTATTAAAAAACTAAAACCCACAATATTGAAACTGGCCACAATTCACAAAATTTCAGAATGATCTAAGCACTGATATTAACTCACTATTATTTTCTTTGAAATTAAATACGAGTTTCACAAAAGATTTATACTAAGTAGTAAATAGAGATTTTATCTACAAAAATACTTTGTTTCAACCATCTAACTTAAAAAGTGTGTGATATTGGACGATGACAAGTTACAAACAAGGATCATTCTTTATCCGAAAAGCTTCCTACGTTATTTATTTTTACTAATTGATTACTATTCAAATCCATGCTTAGTTTAGATTTGAATTATCAACGAAGAATGAATGTAAACGATAACTGGTTAATACTAATGATATTTTTTAGTCATATAAAATCATTTCTGGCTAAAAGAATTTTAACGAATTTCAATAGCATACAGTTCTTTCTATGTAACGTAACACGAACATATTCAAATAGGAAAAAAATTGTCTATCACAATGATGCTTATTCTGTATTGCACACAAAAACACTCAATGAGATAGTTTGTCTCGAAATAGGGTAAATATGGTAGTCTCACACGAAATGTTTTTTTCTACGCATTTAAAATAACATCTATATGTTGACAAAATGTGTTCCATAAGAATGAAAAGACGGCTAAATCTATTTTCTGATGAAGCAGTTACCAAGAAGAAAACATACGACAAAAAAGAAAGAAAAGAAGCACAGAAGTAAAACGAAAAATGGACGTTGTAAATAATTTATCAGTTTTTTGCCATCTTTCTACAATTTTTTGTTTTCTCTTGACTTATTTTGTCTCGTTCTGATCAAGTTCTGTTTATTTCATCATCAATCAGACTTATTTTATGCCTTGTCATTATGTGATGTGAGCTATTATTAACCAATACACTTAAATGATGATTTTTAAAGTCAGTCCATTTTAATAGAAAGTGACTTTTTCGCCAAAAATTGAATTATGCGGATGTGATTTTAATCTCATGCAATCACATAAAATCTCGTTTTGAATCTGTTACTTCCCAACTAACCATTCGATAGGTATTTCGACGCGTCGATTTTCGCTTCCGTTGGGCATCGAAATTTCAAATCGACCCCTGGGATTGCCATTTTCCGATGGGTCGAGGACTCGGCGATAGGTTGTTTTTACTAGCAGTTTTCAACCACTCGAATAGTCGTTTCCGATGGATCGGAATTTCATGGAGAAAAAGAATTTTTATCCAACAGATGTCTCAATTTCGCGTTGTCCAGATCCATCGAATATAAATTGCGAGCCGTCGTGGGTTGCGGTGCTTAGGTGTGGTTGTGTGTTGGTGT
>CAJNSZ010000964.1:23719-41350 GCA_905329745.1 Rotaria sp. Silwood2 | reverse complement strand
AAAAATTGGAACTGAGAAATCAAAGTTATATACAAATCGGAAAAAGTTTGGTGAAGTTCCACCAATTAGTTGAATAATAGAGAGTATACTAGCAAAATATAATGTGCTCCACTGTTGTCTGAATGATTGTTTATTAGAACACCATATAGATCTGTGGTTTTCACCATTCAATAGAGAAGATTCGAGTCCATCAAAGTATATCGGAATTCGATTGGCCAGCAATTTGATCTATTAGGTGAATTCTTTGTTCAGATTTTTGGAAACGAGATTCTGAAGCTATTTTCCTTTCAATTGAGATTTTTAATAGGATTAATCGATAGAAAATCAAACTACATAAGGCCGACATTTCTAGTTTGTTTCGTTCGAAAGTTATAAAATGTTTTCTGAAACCCCCAGATTTCAGCCAATGGACGTGTGATGAGCCGAAAAAGCAGCTTAGTAGATTTCTGAAATATTAAATCCTTCGTTACATTTACAGCTCAAATATATAATATTCGATAGAAATAAAATATAATATTCGAATTAATAAACGAAACTCACTTAAATAAGTAATAAAAATGTCATAGATTGTTTTTTTCTTCTATTTATCTATTAGTAATCTAAAAAAAAAGATTGAATTAAAATTATAAAACTGTTTATTTATTTGTTTTTGTTTTTTTTTATTAAATATCAAATAATGATGTTTATATTTTAATGGAAAAAAAAATTACTTTTACAAGATAAACAGCATAAGTCAAATTGAAAGCGACATATTAAAAAAAAAGAAGAAAATGAAGACTTCAATAACGCAGACAAAGTTCATAGAAAAATACAAAGATACGCTCGATTGCACAGTCAGTGATTTCATGTGCGAATCTTGGTCGATGATTATTATAATAATAAGAATAAAGACAAAAGAAAAAAGGACAGAACACAAATAAACACACACACTGTCGAGCAAATAAGTTTTATTTTATCAATCTTGTCTATAAATCATTCATTTTTTTATTTTCTATAAAATATAGAAACAAAAAGATATATAGAATTATAAAAGAAAACAGACAAACTTACTCTTCCAGCTAAATTCCAAATAACAAGTTGACCAAATAAATCAGTCGAACTTATTTTAACTAGATTAGTATGATCCGCTTGATAAGGTAAAATTTGTCTAATTAAGAAAAACATTTTTTTTTAAATAAAAAAAAAAACCGATTGAAAATAGAATATTATCTTACGTTATCATGCTTTGATGAGTCGATATAGGTTCAGGTGTTTGTGTTTGCATTGATGGTTGATCAAACATACGACTAATAAAAATAAAAACATATACATAACGATAAATTTTTGTTTACTTTATTAATTTAGTAAAATTTTATATCAAAGCCATATTTTCGAACATGTAAAGAAAATGTTTATATCCCAATAACAAACTGTTCGTATAATTAATCTTTTACTGATTGACTATATTCGTATCATATGAATAGATTTAAAGTATGAGTTGATGATGATGAACAGATATTCGAAATTCAAGATTATTTAGAATATATATGTTATGTACTAATAATTCAAAATTTTAGTAAGATGTTTTTTTTTGTCATGGTTGAATTGAGTTCGTCGAATTACATACAAAAATTTCAAGAGAAAATAAACCCTGCTAAAATTTTGAATTGTTGGCACATTACATTAAAATCCTGTGCGAGTTTAACATTTTTGAATTTGAATGGTACTCCTAATTTCGAAGTCACTTTTTGTCGGAGTCTGATAGGTGCTTTCAATTCTGCTACTAATACACTCATCATATTTGTTAAACAATCATAACAATAACCTTATAATAATCAGGTAATAATTAGTTGTTCATTTTAGTGTACGACCTGTAAGTTAGGTTGGTTTCGAACCTAGATCTAGTTTTCTTTTTGTCTCGATCTAGAGAAAATTATTCCAGAATTTATTCGTATTATAAGATAAACCGCTTCAAATCATAAAATATTATACTATAATCTATAATTTCGGTTAGGACAACTTTTTTTCCGTAGCCCTAATCTCAGCATCAGAAAACTTCAAATTTTAGTTTCCTATATTTCTAGTTCAAAACCAACCCGATGGAATCTACACATTATATATAATGTAAGTGCCTTAAAATTCGAATATCTCACAAGAAAACATATTCAACTGTCAGACGGTGTTCACTCTTATATTTTGGCTTTGAACAGAACTCAATGATATTAAGACAATTCTAAATAAGTTCGCATTCATCTGAATTTTCGTTCACATATAGATCTCGATAGTAACATAAATAGAAAAGAAATCATAGGATTGGAAGTAAGAACCACAAGGGATCAATCCTAACTATTCAACTACTTTTATTTAGCTTAACACTATGACCACTCTTTACTTAGTTTTCGTCTTATGAGTATAGGATTGTTGAGAACCTGGATGATCGAATTTCAAGTTGAAGTTTTATTCATATATAAGCCTGATGATCACCAGAAACATTCCAAAGTTTGAATCAGAACAAATGTACTCTTGCTAAGATGTTTACATTTAAAAAAAAAACGTCTTTTTTAGACTATGTTTCAAGATAAGAACATTTTTGTTGCTAATAACTACAAGATCTATCTAGAAGCAGAATTTCAGCTCGAAATGCGATCATCCAAATGTCTCAAACATCCCATGCTCATAGAGAAGAATTGAGACTAATACATATTCTTTTTTACTATTTGTCCTTGGCCGATCGAATATCAAAAACCATAAATGAAAGCCGATCGCACAATTAGGAACGCATTTCCATGTGCAGGTAGGGGGTAGCTGTATTTCCTTCTGGTTACACGACTAATTGCAAACTATTTAGATATAAATAGATGCAGAACACGCGAAACGGGAAAATTTGACAAAATTTTGCAAATATGCAATAGTCATGCAAAAAGAAAACACTGCAAACACACTCTTTGATCGTTCATACGAAGCCTGATATGGCGTAAGAAATTCATTTTCTTCTCTGTATACAAAAAAGAAAATAATAAAAACAAAAAAAAAAAAAATACAGAGTCTAGAATACTAACTTAATAGCTTGTTTTCCAGTTGATGTCTCTTGTTGATCAAGTTTTTCCACAAAATCAATCGTACCTTTACGTTCATCATAATTATAAATCAATGGAGAAAATTCATGACCCTTAGAAAATAAACAAAAAAGAATAATATTTATAAAAATTTCAAATTAATCTTCATAATATTATTATTCATACTGCAACAATCAACGTTGATTCACTAACAAAAATAATGCAACGAAATGGTAAATAATTTGTAATTTCCATTGTTGTTCTATAAAAATTTATCTTGAAAATTTTATACTTTTATTTGTAAAATTTAAATCAAAACTAACCGAGATGAATTCTTTGCTGAAACAGCAAATATAATTGAATTATGTGATACCCATGCAAGATTTTCACCTATTGGTGAAAAAGCTACATCATGAATCCAACCTGATTCTAAAATTCAGAGATATTTTCTATTAGATAATTAAAAAAAAAACAAATACAACACAAAATTCAATTACCAGATTGAAATTCATGTAAAAGATCTCCTGTATTTGTAATTGTTCCCCAATTAGATATTTGTGGTTGACCATCAACAACTTTTACATATGCTGAATAAATTCGTACACGATAATCACAACTACCAGCTGCAATTAATTGATTATTTGGATGCCATGCAATACAAGTGACAGTTGATTTTGGTTTCTTTTTTATCATTTCAGCTGCCCAAAATCTTTGTTCGGTTTCATAATAACATATTCCAACATTTTTATCACTTGAACCAATAGCAAATTTATTTTCTTAAATTAAATAAAATTAGATTTTATTTATTTATTTTATTATTTAAATATTACCATTCGGTGACCATTTAGCACAGCAAACAGCTCGACTCGTTCGTTGTAATTCAACCATTTGTTGTTTCCAAACATTATTTTCAAATGACCAAACATAAGCATTATAATCCTAATATTAAGAAAAATGAACATTAAATTGATAAAATAAATACTAATCATTATTTTCTTACAGCACTAGCTGATACAATTCGATTAGTTGTAGGTGCCCAATCAATTGCTAATACACGAGATAAATGTTCAGATAATGTATGAATTAATCTCCATTTACCAGCTTGTTTTTGATAAATACGAACATCACTTTTACCTAATGATACTGCTACTTCTATAAAATTATAATTTATTATTTAAAAAAAAAATAATTTAAAATAAATCAAAGAGCATACGTGTTCGATCTTTATTCCAAGCATGAGCAATCACAGGTAGATTGCCAAAGGAATGAACTTCAGTCATCTAAAATTCATAACAAGGTCTTTCTTTTTTTTTTCTCTCTTCCAAGAAACAATACGAAAGAAACGAAACCGAAACATAGTTATTTTTTTTAATTGACTTTGATTCATTCATTCGGCTACATGCACGCATTGAATTACATGTCACCATTAACAAATCAAATGGAAGTTTAAAATAAAACAATGACAGATGGCTCTCATAGACAGTAACAAAATAAGTTATGATTATAATTTGAATAGTTATTCATAAATAAAACAAATGATATGAATTATAACATAAGAAATATTCATCGTGACCGAGAACATGGTTTTTTTTGTTAATTCTACAAGTACAAGTCGTTCAGTTTATTTTAAAACGATTTTCGTGTAGTTTTTCTTCGTTATTAACTAATAAAGATCGCACGGTTCTCATATCAGTTTATTCCTCTGACACTCTAGATGCTGTCATGATATTTATATTTTAGATAAACGAATGCCTCGTAATAAAATTTCGAAAGGATCGCCAAATATCTTTTGACGAAAAAGTATTCGTATTCTGTGATACAACAAGAATTATCTGAAATGAATCTTAATGTATCAAAAAGTACTATTAGTTGTATTGTTAACAAACTTGAAAAAGAGTGCCGGTTAGGTTTATTAAATAATCAAAAACCAAAGCTTTATCGTCGACGCCATGTAGCAACACCTGTAACTGTTCGTCGTATTACGTCATATATAAGTAAATAAAATCCTCCAATAATCTCGCTAATGGCTGCAAGATGTAATATTAGTGTTGATACTGCTGTTAGTATTATTCGTGATATTATCCATGCAAAGTATGGTCAAAACAGGCCAGTACATCGTTTATATCCAGTCGTCATTGAAAAGAGACGATCTGGAGTTTGGCGTATGTATCGTCGATTATGCAATGAAAATGATGTAACTACCGACGAACCATGGTTTTATCTCGATGCAAGCCAAGGTGTTAGAGATATATATTATGTCAGAAGTGATGAATTACCAGAAGAAGTTTAAAAAATCGAACGAAATGATTTACATCCTGTGGCTGTGCTGGTTTAGACGGGTGTGAGCACACATGGTAAAACTCAGTTACATTTTATTGAACATGGTTCAACAATTACCAGCCGATACTATATTGAACATATAATAGAACTGTTTATTAAATATGTTATTCCTCGTTTATTTCCTGGTGATACACGAAAAAAAATGATTCTTCATCAAGACAGTGCACCGGGTCATACAGCAAAAGGGGCAGTTAGTAATATGAAAGAAAAGAAAATCCAAGCTATGACACTTGCAGAGTGGTTACCTAAGAGTCTAGACGCTGCTCCGATGGACTATTCGATTTGGGATATTTTGAAAGAACGGGTAAGAAAACACAAGGTGTCACCATTAAATGAGTTGAAAAATGCTATCAAACAGAAGTGGGAAAAACTTGAACAGGATATAATCGACCATGCTTTGAAGAATTGGCCGAAGCGTGGTAGATTAATTTACTATACTCATGAATCACATATCAAACATTTATCATAATAAATGTATAAAAATAAAAGAATAAGAAACATTCTATTTTGTTTCAAAATAAACTGAACGACCTCTAGTTGTTCATTTTGTTATTCAATGTATCGTATGCTCGAAAAAACATCGGATTCTGTCCTCACCGATATCCGACCAGCTGGTATACACTGGCATGATTTATTCTTCTTTTTTTCTGTTGCTATAGCAATTAAATCCACTCCTGAGTTAGTCATATCTTCCTTCCAATCACTTCTGTCATTGTTTACAAAAGCATTATTTCATGACTTTACTATTTATTTTCATATGTTTCCATCTGTATGGTATTTATTGGTGCATCATGTAGCGCATAATAAACTATCAATAGCCTGAAAATAATTCGAACTGTTAGTTTATTGTTACTGATAATTCTGTGGTCTTTCTCAGGAACACTAGCAAAACTGAGTTACTTTCCATAGAAATAGATCTCAATAAGACGAGTTCATTGTGAAAGCTTCTGATTGTTTCTATTCTGAAATAAAGACATCGAAATCCATGAATACATATGAACGGCGTAAAAACCATACGTATATCATAGCTGTATCTTAGGATAGGAGTAATCACAAGATCTGAAATTTTCACAATAAACTAATCTCTTTGAGATTTATCTTTACGTAAAGTTTCAAGTTGAAATTCAAAACTGAGTTGTTTCGATTTTTAATTCTCTTTCATATGAGATACGTAGAAGTTGAAAATAAAAATGAAATCTTATATTAGTCAATATTTCAGTATGAGAATAAATGTGTTTTAGAAAAATATAGTTCATTGAATTTTCTACTGATTAGTATATAAAACAATTTCATTTCGCAATGAATGACGAAATAATTGATTAAATATTGACAAAATATACTAAATTTGTATTCTGTTGGAAGAAAAAATTTTTTATAATAAAGATTAAATATAGTTGTGCTCTGAAAAATACTTCCTGTACATGATTTTGAGAACTATCACAGTCACTATTTTGAATAACTTATTATTAACTAACAATTCAAAAAGTAAAAAGTGTGCTCAACTTTTTTCCATCACTTCACTTCGCACGTTATTTTCGCTTGTGTTATCTCTTATGTGTCTGCGGGAAATATATGTTATAACTAGTAGAAAATACAAAACAAAAAAACTATGAAAAACTACTACAATACTAAACAATTATTCGATTGTTCTTTTAATAACGTGACGTCATACGAAAATGAGTTGAGAAAATTTAATAGAGATACTTTGACTAATTTCAGCTTAATAAAATAGTCTGATGTATATTTCTTCACCGATATAATCTTTCATATTAGTAAAAACCTTTTCATATACAAAAAGTAAAAAGATCTCGATCAGATCAGCCGTTTATTGTTACCGATTACAATTCAGTTATCAACTGTCTAGAGAAAAAATTCACTTGTTATTTTCTGAGAAACTTTCAAAATATCATTAAAATGTCATCATTTTTGAAGATTCAACTATAACTTCAATAGAAAGATTAATTTTTATATTTCTTCATTAAAAACTATTTGATATAATTCATAGCGACACATAACAATAAAAGATGTCACTCATTGTCGAAGATTTTTCGTTATTCACCGTTTTTTTTCTCTGTACAAATAAGTTTCAATATATAAGTTCCACGTGTAGAATAACAAAACTTGTGTATGTGGGTTGAAGCTTACTTACAGGGATTACATACGAGTGCAATTTCATGTCACTCTTTAATATTTATCCTTGGGAAGGTCTGAGATAAAGACCAATCAAGACTCTAGCAGGGTTCCATGCGTTTAACGTATGGCAGGTGATCAGAAAGCTTCCGAGATGAAGTTACTTTCTCAGTGGTAATATTCGAGTACAAGATCAACATCCGTTGAGATGCTCTTATCATTGAGAAAGTTGTGAAAGCCTGTGGTCAGCAACATGAAGTTCAATGAGTAAGATGATCATTATCCTATGATCAGAACTCAATTCAGACTACTCTCAGCCTACATACTACTTTTTTTTTTTTTTTTATAGTTTTTACATCACATATTTATTCTTCTTTATTCGACGCACACACATATGTTTTTTTTTTGTCATGTTTTCAAAAAAAAAAAAAAAGAGGAAAGAAGAAATTAATAGTGTATGCATAACAGACAAATTTTTTAGTTACAGAAATGACAAAGAAAAAGAAGAAAAAAAAATATATATGCATATTTGTATCTAGATTATTTTATTTACGATAAGTTGTAAATGAAGGTGAATTTGCTGCTTGTGTTGATGAAGCGCCAAATGAATGCACTGTTGCTAAAATATGAATAATAAAATAAAAAGAAATTTGCTCAAAGATAAAATACTTACGGCCAAAATTAGCTGTTTGTCCAGATGCTGCTGCTCCTCCAAATAATGAACTACCAAATGGAGATGATGCTGATGATGTAGCAGTTGGTGATCCAAACGAACCAAAACTTGATGGTGTTGGTGTTGCTTCTGCAGGTTGAGCACCACCAAATCCACTGAATGAAAAACCAGTTGATGGTCCAGACGAACTTGTATGTGTACCAAAACCAGAAAAACTATTACCAAATGGAGGCGTACTACTAGCACCACCACCAAATAATGAAGTACCAGTTGTGGATTTAGCAGTTGTACTTGCCGATACTGTTGAACTAAATGGAAAACCACTACTACCAAATGCAGGCGCATTCGATGTTGATGTTGGTGTTATTGACGTAGCACCAAAACTACTACCAAATGGTGATGTTGTTGTCGTATTATTACCAAATCCACTACCAAATGCACCAGTACTAGGAGCTGTAGTTGTTACAGCAGCACCGAATACACTACCAAATGGACCAGCAGTTGGTGTTGTTGCAGTCGTTGTTGTCGTCGTATTAGTAGGAGGAGTAGCAAATCCACTACCAAATGGACTAGAAATGGGTGCTGTTGTTGCAGTACCAAATAAACCAGTGCTTGATGCTGATGTTGTTGCTGTTGTTGTTGTTGTAGTAGTAGGTGTGCCGAATGCAGTACCAAATGGAGAAGTAGCTGAAGTTGTTGGAGTGCCAAATAGACCAGTGCCCGATGCTGGTGTTGTTGCCGTTGCAGTAGTAGTAGTAGTAGGTGTGCCGAATCCGATACCAAATGGAGTAGCAGCTGAACTTGTTGCAGTACCAAATAGACCAGTGCCGGATGCTGATGTTGTTGCAGTTGTAGTTGTATGAGTAGCGAAACTGCTATTAAATGGAGTAGTAGTTGAAGTTGTTGTTGTTGTTGCTGTACCAAATGGACTTGGAGCAGATGTAGTTGTAATAGAAGTACTACCAAACATTGATCCAATATTATTTGTTGTTGTCGTGACATTACCAAATGAAGCAGGTGATGATGTAGTAGGTGTTAAATTAAGTGTATTACTACCAAGTAATGGTTTTGAACCGAATGGTATTACACCAGTCGGTATAGTTGGTTTGGTTGTTGGAGATATTGATTGAACAGATGTTGTTGTTGTTGTTGCTGTCGTTGTTGGAATTGGAGTTGTTACTTGTGAAGTTAATGTATTAGGTATATTTGGTCTGATAATTTGATTTGTTGTAGAATTAATTATTGGTTGAGTTGAATTTGATGTTACAGTTGTTGAAGATGTTGCTGCATTATTAAGTAATGATCGTATAACACTATCACCTGATGTTTTTGATAGATCAGTAGGTGTTTGAATAAATGGTTTATTTAATTGAAGTTTTGATTGTATATCTGATGATATTGCTGGTGTTGCTGGTGTAACAGAAATATTTGGTACAGATGATGTAACAGTTTTAGCTGATGATTGTAAAATATTTGTTGATGCTATTGTTGTACTTAAGGATTTTGTTAGAGCTGGTGATTTTGTATGAGTTGTTGTTGTTGTTGTTATTGTTGTTTTAGGTGTAGTTGGAGTTTTATTAATTGATATTGTATTAGATTTTTGTATTGATGATGATAATGGACTAGTTGATATTGTATTTGATAATTCACGTAATTGTTCAGGACTTGCTGCACCTGAATATAAATCAATTGATGCACGAACAATACGTAACATTTTTTTAAAACTTTCAGATTCAATTGTTGGTGAAGAATTTTTTTGTATTGGTGTTGTTGGTGTAATTGGTTTAATTATTTCAATAGTTGAAGATTTTTTTTGTTCATTTATTGATGATAATTGAATTACAGGTGTTGGTGGTACATGAACTTCAAGAATATTTTGATGATTCGATTGTAAATGTAATAAAATTTCAGAATCTAACTTATGAAATAATCTATTAGATGATTTATCTGTTGTTTTTGTTAAATTTGAACTAAACACAAAAATAATAAAAGTATAAAATGAAAAATTATTAAAAAAAAAAAAAAATTTTTTTTTTAATCATACTCAAATTGTTTGCTATCGAAGAAATCTTTATTGAATTTTGCATATATAATTTGTAAATCTTTTTCTGTTTCAGATACTTTATGACTAAGTTCAAGTAAACGTTTTTGAATTCCTTGTTTCATTGTTTCAGATGTCTCTAATATTTCTAAATCGGGTAAAAAATCTCTAAACAAGAAAAAAAAGAAAAAAAGAAAAATTCAATAATAAATTTATTTTTTTTTCGAAACGAACTCATTTTCAATATCATCATTATTTATAGATAATGATTTATTATGTATTGTTTTATGTGTTAATTGTAATAAGACATTTAAATTATGTTTAAGTTGATCATATTTATTTTTAATTGAATCAAGACGTATTTGTGTCCATGGATCAAGTTCACGATCTTTTAATAAACTATAAAAATTTTCTTTTTGACTTAATTTTAAATGATGACGAGCATCTTCAATTCTTGTTATAGATTCTATATGTTCACTTGTCATTGTTTTTATTGATTGAATTGAAGTCTAGAAAAGAAGAATTATTTGTTATATTTTATTTTATTGATATAAGAACAAAATAAGAAGATTTACTTGAAGTGATGTTGTCATATTATTAAGTTCTTTTATTAAATTTTCTAAAGATTCGTCAAGATTAATTGATGATTCAGATGATTTAGGTAATGATTTTTGTAGAGTTTTTAATTTCGATTGAATTTCATCAGTCTAAGAAAAAGAAAGTTTAGTCAAAAAAAATGAATACATAAATTTATAACAAAAAATTGTTCATAACTTATCATTCTCCTTAAAATACAGATTATTACAATCATGAATAAATATTTTATAAGCGATTTATTACGGTCATTCTCTTTTTACAAATTGAAATTTATTGTTCTAACTCTTGAATATCAATTTTACATGCAGCTTACACCTAATTAAACTTAATTAATGAATTAATTAATTAGAATAAAATGAAATTTCGGCAATCAGTAGAAGTCATGGCATACATTAAAATTTTGTTTTGTTATGGATGAAATTTCAAGAAGAATTCTCAATAAAATCTATTATTTAATGTTTCTCTCATATGTAAATTCATAGAGAAATCATTAATACAAACAATAATTGTTTTTAGTACCATAGAGATTTACTATCGAATCTTATTAATAAAATAAGAAGTTTTAGAACAAAGATTAGATTGATTTGTGTTTAGAAATCGAACTTATTAGATTTTTTCAATATATTATTATTAATTATCATCTATTCAGATATTTTTACGATTTCAATCGAATATTTTATATTTTTTACCATTTGAAGAAGTTTTTTATTATTAGAAATTGTTGTTGATGATTGATCATTATTTGTTGCAACTAAACATATATATATATATATATAAATAAAATAATGATAAAATTTAAAAATAAAAATAAATATTTACTTTTTGTTGGTGTTACTTGTTGTATTGAAGTTAATTTATTAAAATTATTCATATTTATTGATTTCGAAACATCATCAATTGATGATACATTTGCAGGTTGTGAAGGTGGTTGAATAGAACTTAAAATATTATTTATATTTTTTTCTTTTATTTGAGAATTAGTAGTTGTCAAAGTTGATGATGTAAAACCCAAATTTGTAAGTGAAAGTGCATTAGCTGATGATGATGCTATTAAAGAAAATAAAATAACAAAAACCTTGTTTATTAGAAAAAATTCAAGATAATCTCATGAGAAATAAAAGTAAACAACAAGCTAATATTTTACAAGGTTGATATATGAAAATATTTAATTTAATTAATATTCTATTAATGTTAGACGATCTATCTCAAGTGACATTTGTTCATTGAAAATACTAAAAAACAAATCGTGATTTTCTTTTTTTGTTTTACATTGTATGATCAACATACACCAAAAAAGAAAAAAAAGAATACTAGTAGAGATTTATTCTTGTTGATATAATATCAAATGAAAATTTAGGTAAGATATGTATTGTATAAATTATTTTTTCCGATGAATTATTATTAGTCAAAAGATATATATGCTATTAGACAAATGTTTCATATTATTATCTGTCTACATCGAGAAGACTAATATAATCTTTGAGATGATTGCTGTTGTTACTTGAACTTTCTGTTCATCATTAGATAATGTTCTTTCGTCTTTCTTTTTCTCTTATGCGATTGTTATCTGACACTCGACTCATCACTAAAAAAAGAAAAAAAAAAGGTCCATGCCACATAGATATTATATAATATCCTCGTTCTTTCACATAATGATGATCATGTTCGTCTAACAGATTGTTGTTGTTATTTTCTCGACATTCCCCCGAAACTAACAAAGATAGGGCAATAATCTAATAAATAATCTTATATTCTCATACGAGTATATGTAGAAGAAAAAACAAAAAAGAAATTCTTACGTGCTATAGTCGTTGATTGAACTGGACCAAAAGGTAATGTTTGTGATGGTGATGATAATGTCATACCAAGAAAACTATTCATTGATGATTGTAATGTTTGATTTTGTTTAATAACTTCAGGTAAACGATATAATGATGGTAAACTTTTATGAATAAAATAATAGACTTGTAAAAGACCATTACTATTTGAAAGAAGTAACATTGGACATGAAGGTAATTTTGTATTGCCTTCAGATATTGATAAAGTTGAATTAAGTCCAAGAGCCATACCAGTAAGAAACGGACGATCATTATTTGTATTTGTTGAACTTTTAACAGTTGCTCGAAATTGATCAGCAAATGACCATATATCAAGAGAATTCTATAGAACAAAAAAAAGCCCATATATAGATTAATAGAAATTTTCAATCCGTTTTTCTTAATGATAATAATCATAATAGTCATTATCCATTTTCTTTTCTCATGATAATCGCATGTTCATCTCTTTACATCTTTTTGTTTCTTATCAAGATTTCGATAAATTTCTGCTTCTTTTATATTTGTGCTTCCTCATCGTTTTTTTTTTCTTTTTGTTTGACAGATGGTTCCAATGCGTGAGAAAATTAATCATTAACTTTGAACTCTTTCTATGATAAATAGAAACTAACCGCACTTGTGTCATGGTCTCTCGGGCGTTGTTAAACACATCTGGTACATGCTTGAATAAAAATTGTCTCGATCATATAACAGTTAAGAATTGTTTTAGCTTCATAATCACTATTAACTTAAAAGATTTCTTTCTTATATAGATAAATTCATCGAAACCTGCTAAGCACAAAAAAAAAACTAAAAGGGAACCATCTATGTGTGTGTGTGTGTGTATTAATTAGATGACACTATTACGTTAGATACCTATAAGTTGACCATGAAATGTGACGTATCTATAAAAAGATTTTATATAATATATATATATGTTCGATCAACTTGAACATTTCAATTAGTAAATCGGACGAAGACAGTTGAAATATTCATGCTGTTCAAACTTCGTATATATTAACCTATATAACCATCTTATTCAAGGTAAATAGTATCGCACGGCATGTGCATATATATATATATATATATGTAACTTGAGATGAATGCCTTATTAAGCAGTGTTCAGACTATCACCTGCCGAGTAGTGATATGTTCTCGGACATAGTAATGATGATGATGATGATAGTGTTCGTATATCGCGTTAATTTATTCGTATCGATTAAAAACTAAAGAAATGGATTCGGACAATTTCGAATAATCTTTTTCTTTTTTTGTTGTTGTTGTTATTCGTTTGATTATGAACATAACGACAATGATCATTAGTATTTTATAGATGGCATCGAATTTCTACTGAAAAAAAAAAAAAAAGAAAAGAGTTCTAAATGAACGACTATCGGTCAAGGCCAAGTGAGTGATGAGTATTGATGAAAAGAGAGTGTTGAATGAATGAACGAATGAATGAATATATTCAGCTCCTTTTTTTCCCCCCTTTCGTATCATTCTTTTTTTCTATCTTATATCCATTCTCGTTACATTTTTTCTTTTTCTTTTTCGTTTTCTTACGTATTTGTTACTTCTCAATCAATTTTCTATCTTATTTTCAAGGTATACATTAACTGTACATCTTGACCATATTAACAAGATCATCATTATTCATTGTTTATGTATATGAGAATAATAAGTAAGAGCTTGAATGCTTTACACTATCATTATAACTACAAAAATATTTATGTATGAATTGCGTAAGTTTCTTTCTTTCTTTCTTTTTTTTTGTTTCGATTGTGAACGGTTCAATCAACAAGGACATGTGTTATAGTTATTAGTTAATGACTAATGTTAATTATTATTATCAATTACATTTGATTGACAGTAAATTTATTTAAGAAAATGAATTCATTTAAGCGAAAAATAAATGAACTTGGTTACACCATCAAACTTTCTTCGATTGACTTGGTCAAACAAAGGAATTAGACATACATATAGAATGAGAGAAGAAGAGAGAGAAAAAAAAGATAGCAACGGCATAACCTCTATCATTAGGATTTTTTTTTTGTACACCAACCAATACGTGTGTTTATATTCATAAGTAAGATTACGTATTTTGTAGTTTTAATGGTGAGAATAAGAACATGATAGATAATTTTGTCTTAAGTAGCTATAAGATATATCCTTGGTATAAGTAGATTTTTCTTTCATCAAGAGTTTTTCTTCGACCAGACACGCTCGTACATCTTTCATGTTTCATTTAGTCATATTGTCCAATCCATTAGTCACACTATTGCATCATCACATCGACACACACACACACATACAAATATATATATATATATAACTAGACGTATACCAAAACGACAAGAATGGGACACTTGTCCGGTTCATATTGATCGAGAGAAAATGGCATTATTCTTAAAGATATGGTTAGCAGAGTGTGTGTGGGAGACAGAAAGAGAGTAAGAATTAGAGGATAAAGGAAGAAGAGAAAAAGAAAAAGTGAACATTAAACAGACACTCCACCTCATACAAATGCACATCTTACGAAAGCAGTAGCACTATGATGGTAAGTTGTTTGCTATGTCCAATCGTGCACGTTTACTTTAATGAATTGCTTTTTCTTTTCTTTAATGGAATTACTATGGTTTCTTTCTTTTTAGTCATATGCCACATTTTCATATAATTTCATTGTGAATATCTTATCATTTCAATACTAATTCAATAAGATAGACGAGCAAGTATACTACTAATATATCTATATAAATACACACATATACACATTATCTTTTTCAATAATAGTTGATGAATGATGACTTCATGTCAAGTCTACATATATATTCATAGTCAACTTTAATATTTCATTTTTCTACTTTCAATTGCTATGTCCATCTGTTCTATCTATCTAACTAACAATAGCGTGTTATAGAACTAAAAGAAAAAAAATCGAGAATCTATTGCCATACATATGCATTTTGATTACCTTCGTCTCATATAATATATCTCTATACATAAAAAAAGCATTTGAAATGGTTATTATATTGACCAATGGTCGTCTCATACTTCCCGTTTCTTAACATTTCTCTTCTCTTTAATATATAGGACAGAAACAAAAAAAAAAATGCGATAGAGAGAATGAGAAGGGAAAAAAGAAATAGCCTCAATAAACGTGAAGCTGATTATCAGACGAATAAAAATAAGAACGACGA
The DNA here is from genome assembly GCA_905329745.1 of Rotaria sp. Silwood2. Taxonomy (NCBI): domain Eukaryota; kingdom Metazoa; phylum Rotifera; class Eurotatoria; order Philodinida; family Philodinidae; genus Rotaria; species Rotaria sp. Silwood2. The sequence goes on along the minus strand of CAJNSZ010000964.1, from coordinate 25,523 downwards.
GCACGAGAGAATAGCCACAACTATACAATACGATTGAAGAGATGATGTTTTACGAGAAAAGAGCATAGAAGAATGAATACATATATTCTTTTCTTATTCAAACAAGAAACAAAAATAATAAGAGAAAAGATCAACAGTTCCGGTAGAGGCGATCGAATATAGGTTTTTTTTTTTTTTTTCTCTTGAACAATACATCCGAAATGAGTACATTAACAAGATCAATTGGCAATCAACCATAGTATAGTTAGTCTCCGATAACAATGAAAATATACAAATACTTTCTAAGAATTCTTCTCTTTTTTTTCTTCTTGGTTAGTCAATAACTTTCTTTATTCAATTGTTTAGCTATATTCATGAATCAAAAAGAGACAATAATGACGAACGTCATTTAATATTCTATTTTATGTAAACTTCCGACAGTTTTATTTGATTATAAAATTAACTATTGAATTAAAACCAATGTTATTCATGGTAAGATTATTTATTTCTTTTTTTTTGGTTATTGCTACTTGAAAAACAAAAAAAAAAGAGTCATAAATAATATAATAGATCATCATAGAGTAGTAATAAATCGTGTAATTGTTTAATGTTATATATACACAAAAAAAACTAAGATGTATATATTAAAAGAAGTTTTACTGAGATAATTATTTCGTAATCTAAGATTGTTTTAAGGAATCACTCTATCATATATTTATTGGTAAAGTTCAACACTATTGACTAGAGTGATAGATATAGATTAACTTCTTTTCTATGTTAGACAAACGATACATTTTCTGCATATATTCTATGTATTCTTATCTATAAATCTGGACTAAACATTTTTATCAACATGACATTATAAACAAAACAAAAAAAAAAAAAGTGCAAAATATCTTAATGATTTTCTTTGATAAACTAAACAAAGAAGATTCTTTTTTTCGCTGACAAGGGAACAACATCAATTGTGTAAATGAATGTTTGATTTCATAAGATATTAGTTAATAGAAAAAGTCTAAAAGCATTTACGTCCGTAGATTTTTGAAGTGAAGTTATGATCGTTACAATTCTTTTTTGTGTTCTCGAGTGCCAATTGTTTTAGGGAGATTTTTTTAATAAAGTATGCTGCTTATTCTTCCTGTTACTGAGAGAAGAAGAAGAATGTTATTTTATAGAGAAACTCTCTAGAATAGTAATAACTGAAGAAGGAAGACACACAAGCATATTCTTCAATACTTAATTTTATTTTTTATTCAGTCATTTTTCATAGAAGTAAGCGTTTTGAAGTCTTCGCAGAACGTGACAAACGTTATTGATATACGATCGAAGATTCTATATCAATAAATTCTCGTTCTAATATATGAACTATACTCTTATTACATACCAGGAGGATTAAGTAAAAGGATAGTGAAGAAAATCTACCCCAAAATAGATAAAATAAAACAATCTCTCAACAATTAGCAACAACAGCTACATCATGTTTCACATATTAATCCTACAAAGATTGCGTTAACAACTTTTCTACAATCCACTAGATTAGTTTCGAATCCAACGAGCTCTACTCTCGTGAAAGGTATTATCATATTCACTAAAAAAATGCCTATAAAACTGCACTATCATCTTTAACTATAGGAGAGCGAACATCTATTTTTGAGAGTACAAACATATAACACATTAAACACCAGGAGAGTGGCCAATAGAGACCTGCGGAATCAACTTTTTTCATTCCGAAACCCGACTCCGAAAAACTCCGAAATTTTTTAACAATGTCATTTAAAAATAAAACGTTCTTAGCAACCAAAGGACTCTTGAATGACTTAACATG
>CAJNSZ010000964.1:1553-23661 GCA_905329745.1 Rotaria sp. Silwood2 | reverse complement strand
AGACGAAATTTGAAATTTGTCGATGAAATTCGGTATAGCTTCCTATGAAATTCTAAAAATTAAGATGCTACTAACAGCAAAAAATCCTAGGAGGGGGATCAGGAAAATGCAAATTTTTTTCGCAAACTCCGAGTGCAAATTCTTTTTGATAAAATTTCATCATTTGGACCCAGCATCACCCTCCATGAGTTTCATCTGGGTCCCACACTCAGAAGTCGAGATTCAGCATACTGAAAAGTCCTGGATACGTCACTGGGCGTACGGCTTCTATGCACATAATGTCGAGTGTCTCTGTGTCTGGTACCGAGTGAAAGGTTAAAGTTTTGAGGTTGTACGTTAAAGAAAAAAATGCTGCCGTGCAGTATGCACGGGATTTCGCTAGTTGATAAATATTCGTAAAATATGAACAAGATCAAAATATTAAAACTTAACAAATCCCAGAATAACAATATTTATAAACTATTATTAATTATTTCTGTTCTATAACGCATATAAAATAATGAATTCATTTGAGAAAATAAACAAACCTGATTGAGTTCATCTGAACCGAGTACATTAATTTTTAATGATTTTGTAAGACCACATATAACAATATTACTGAAAAATAATTTAAATAAATACAAAAAATAGATATACATATAAAACAATTTCTATACCTTTCATTTATTCGTACATAGAAATATTGTGGATTAATATTCATTGGAATATCATAAACATCAAAAAACAGATCATTATAAATTTGTGTTTTAGGATTTTGATTCTTTTAAATAAAACAAAAAAATATAAATTTTATTCGTATTATTATTATTTGTTTTTGTTTTAATAAATTATTCTTACTTTATCATAAGTAACCATAATATGAAAAAATGAACTATCATTTGTATTTTCATCTGGATTATTTTCAGAAAAACCAAGTAAAAATTGATATGTCGAAAACCAAAGTACACTAATACATGGAGGAAATAATGAATTAACAGTAGTTGATGGATATTGTTTTTTTAATGTCATATTTGGGTCATATAATTCTAACGCACCATCATATTTAACAACAACAATTTGTTTTCCTTTTGGACTCCAACAAACTATAGTAAAAAAAAAAAAATATATATAATTAAATGAGAAAAGAAAAAAAACGAATTAAAATTAAAATTTCATATACTTGATGAATTATCATCATTTGAATCACATTTGCCTAACATTTTTAATTGTTTTAAATTTTGATCAATTTCAAATGTTGAAACCGATCCCTGTCCATCAATATATGCAAACATATTTGTTATAGCTGGATTCCATGTAAAATGTTGAATTGTATCACCAATAGAATCGCTTGATAACTTAATAGGTGCACAAATTGGTGTTGAATCCGGCTAAAATAAAATTCAATTGAAAATAAATATAAGAAAACAAAACAAAAAAAAATTTTAATTACAGTTTGAATTAATTGGACAACGTCATAGAACATAATATACCATAAATGTGTATCTAATTCTGAAAGAACTATAGCAATAATTGAATCATCTGCATTTAATGATATCCAATATGGAATAATAAAAGAATTTTTATTCATCATTTGTATAGGCATATATGATCGACGTATAATAGAATTTTTTCCAAGATTATGATTTTCATCATTATTATTATCATCATTATCATCATCAGATGATTTACTTAAATAAGATGATTCATGATCAATATATTTTGATGATATTATAGCAAGACCATCATTTTCCGTTGCATAAAATATATAACCATAACGATTTGATGAAGCAAGTAAATTAATCATTTGATTTGGTGTACATACATTATCTTGTTGGCCTGTAATTGATAATGATTTACCACTTTTAAAACTAGCAACTGTATCCTAAGGTTAAGAACAAAAAAAAAACAATAAATAGATTATTATTTTTAAATCTCAATTTAATTTCAGATAAAAAAACGAAATATATTCACTTCTTATTAGACTTTGATTCTTTACATTCTCAATAAGTTCGTGTAATAGAAGCCTACATAAAAATGTTGACTTTTTTCTGTTGATTATAAATTAATTAGAAAGTCATTAGCAAGTATAACCTAATGACAAAAAAAAGCAATCTAAAAAACTTCAGGATAGACCAGTGGCGTACGCAGAAATTTTTCAAGGGGGGCCCAACATCGTAAGGGGGGGCCCGCCATGGCACAAAAAAATTTTTATCACGCGAAAATATTTTTTCCTGTACCCCCCTTCAGGACTTTTTCGTCTCAAGGGGGGGGGGGGGGGGGGGGGGGCGCGCCGTCTACACAAAAAAAATTTTTTAACCCGCAAATTTTTTTTCCCCCCTCCCCCCCCTGGGTCTTTTGGGCGTGGGGGGGGGGGGGGGGGGGGGGGGCGGGTCCCCTCGCCCCCCTTCCCCTGCGTACGCCACTGGGATAGACTTTACGGCATGAGTCGTATTCATTGTGAAATTTTCAACAAAGATGGAACTCGAAAAGAAAATCAGTTTTCTCGTATTTTTGCTTGAATATTCCTATTCCGCTATGTCAATAACGAAAAGTAAGGATGTGAATGTGCGTGTTTCCTTCACCTGACATCGATACCCAAAAGGATTGAAGGATCTAAAATAGTCTAACAACTTTACAAGTAAAACCACATACATTTGATATCTCGTCTCAAATCGGAGTTGTTTTTTTTTTTAAATTAAAATGCATGATGTGTAAAACAGAATAAAATACTCTAGTAAGACTTTATATTATCAAAAGTAAAATTCCGAGTTTTCGAAAAAAGATACATTATATTTTATTGTGTTTGTAATCAGAAACAAAGCAAATGATAAACGCAGGTCTCGAAACATGAAGTAAGCAAGTCCGAACTTTTTTAGTTTTGTTAAATGTCGTCAAGACCTATTGATGGCTCAAATCTGAAGTTACAAAATTCGTTAAGTTTATTATAGTTAAGGACCTGTATAGTAGTGCGAAATCTAACTTCAACTCCAATGAAATCGAATTTTGAAGTCAAAAAGTTTGTTAACCGGACTTTGTGTTACAAGGTTTCATTGTACAATATATGTGCTTAAAGAAAAATAGTCAAGAAATACTATAGTTCAACGAAAAGATTTGGCGCACTTGCAAAGTTTTCTCTACAAATATATCGAAGGAAAAAGTCCTTAGAGATATATCAAACATACGTTATTTCATCCAAGACTCTCATTTAATTATCAAGATCTGAAACGATTTTCATGCAAAAGACTCCTCTGCCCAAGCAGACAAACTTTTGGGAAAACGCGTTTAAACGCACAAAAATTGACCTAAAATCAGCAAAAAGTGGGCGTGTTTTTGGTTCACACTTGAGATTCCCGACTGTGAGCCAAAAACGCCCATTTTTCGCCCTTTTTGTGCGTTTAAACGCGTTTACTCAAAAGTTTATCTGCCTGGGTAGTATGTCTAGAAGAGTCCAAAGTCTAATGCTTAGGCCACTTACACCCGGAAAACTAAAGACTTCGAGAATAGAAATAGAATATTCACTCCCAGATGTCGAAGCCAACTATTTGCCAGAAACCTACTGCAACCGAGCATTTGTATCCGTAACTTAGGATAATCATGAAAAATCTTTTATGAATTTTGTTAATCTTTGAATATTTTTTGAAATTACAGTATTTCTTCACATTCTCTCAATATTAATTAGTGATGCGTAAATATATTATGAAATAAAATCTTGCAAAGATTTTATCCATGTGATGTATTATCCTAATATTAAAAAGTTTGACTACAAAGTTCTTTAATTATGATAGATCATCTCAACAGAATTAGCCGAACAATTTTGACATAGATCAATACTATTCACATATGAGAATTCGAAAAAAATTAATCAAATTGAATAAATACCATATCTTTTTCTTGTGCTTCTTCCATGATATATGTTTATATTCTTTTTAATTCTGATCTAAAATCTAAATATATAAAATAAAAAAACAAACAAACAAAAAGAAAGAAATGACCAAACGTTTTTATTTGACCAGTTTGGAGATGATTTCATCATATATCAATCATTCAACGTTTTTCAAGATATAAAAAGCTGACAATAGCGCAAAAAAAAAAGAAAAGAAAAGAATGAGATTGATGAAAAACCAAAACTATACACAAAAAAAGAAAAAAGAATGTCATGGATACCGATTTAATTGTTTTTTTATTTTCATTCACTGTGTTCATGTTTTGGTATTGTTAATGTCATTGTTGGTTGTTGTAATGTTGGTGCTTTACCAAATGGTTTAATATTTGCAGCAGCTTTTCCTTCATAATGCATTATTATATCTTGATCAAATGGACATGATTCTTGGAATGCTTTTGTTTGATAACAACGTTCCATATATGACCATAAGGCATGAAATTCAATTGGTATATCTAAATTTTTATAATATTTTCCTGCAACACGTATATGTTGTAATTTTGGCATAATGTCACAATCAACAAATGTCATTTCATTTCCCGATAAAAATTTTGTACCCATTTCTTCAATATAATCATTTATACGTTTTAATTCACTTAATAATGAACGTAATTTAAATTGTTCTTGAGGATCACCTGTTGGTGATTTTAAATATGGATGAAATTTAATATAAATATTTGAACAAACATCTTCAGCTTCTTTTAATGAACTCATATTTGTAACAGGAAAACGTTTACTTATTTCAGCATCAATATCACGATTATCAGTTAGAACAACTTGTGATGTTTTATCATTTGTTTCATCAAATACAACAACAGGTGGATTTGAATTATAAGCTTTTTTAAATTCTTGTTCGGGATTTTTCATATTTACTGGATAGACCTAAAAACAATATATCGTACAATAGTTTTATTAAAATTTCTTTTTTATACAAAAGAAAAAAAACCTAACGAAACGAACAACATACGGTTAATGCAAGTTCTTTAGCTTCTGATTTCAGATATAAAACCATAAACCATCGTTGACATATTGGACTTGGTGAACGATGAGAAAAATCAATTTCCGATCGCTAAAATAAATATTTATTTATTTATTTACATTATTATTAATAGAAACTTTACCGTAACAAATAATGCTACGGATGGTACATGAGGATTGATAGACTCCATTTAGAAAAAGAAAAAAGAAAATAAAATATAGATGATCTAAAAAAAGTAGAAATCAAAAAAAAAGTTCTATGTTTTCTTCATCAGACAAAGCAAGAACAAGCGTCCGTTAAAAAAAAAAAAGAAGATAAATCCATAAATAAAGTTCATCGTGTGTAGACGGTAAATATCGATTGACGTTCGCTTCTCATGTAAGATTATTCGGTTTTTTTTCTTCTTCTTCTTCTTCTTTCATTCTATTGCTCAATTAACTTACCTGTTGAGAATGTTATTACTAACAAACAATGAACATATTCATAGTAAAAATTATTTCGTTTTTAAATAAGCACGTTTTTGAACTTATTCATAAAGAATATAATTAGAATACATGTCTATTATGTAATAATAAAAATGTTTTTCATTATGGCACGTATATTAAAATTGCTTAATCCTACATATGTAATGTGGGAATTTCTTTGTCTTTTGAAATGTCAATGACAAAAGTTTTTGAAATTCTAAAATATAAACAAATGACTTGTGTTTAAGCTATGACAAAAAAAAATAAAACAATCTTATTGGTAAAATATTGTAAACAGAGAATAGATATATAGATATGTACATATAACAGAGAAAGAGAGAAGTTAAATTACTTATGTGACTCAGAAATATAAGCACCTTGCATTTTATATTTGGAATGAGACAAATAATCCAATAAGAAAATAGAGAGTATAGAAGGCGCTAGTTATTCATTGTGAGATTTAGGTTTTTTTTTCGTCGGATGCAATGTTATAGTATAATTTTTTCTAGAATTTAAAAGTTTTATTTTGAAAATTATTTGATCTTCAACTAAATAATCGATCAATTTGTTTCCTATATATAATTATTTATTTTCATTAACTTAATATAAAAATTCTATTTGCAAAAAACAAAATTAATAACTTTTGTCTTACTTGTAAATTCTAAATTTTTGTTTATTAATATAAAATGTCACTATTAAATTTGAATGAGAGTATCTTCTTATACTGACAAATAAATATTTTTTTGCCTATTAAATGAATAGATTAATCACTACTATTGCACATAAATATTAGCAATTATTCGGAACGAATAAAATGTCTGAAAAATCATTTGATGAATACTGCTGAGAAAATGACGACTTGTTTTTTTTCTCGAAATTCAAAGAACGAACAACCACAGTATTGCGTTGGTTGATAAGAAAAACTGGTTATAGATATTTCACTCATTTATTTACAATATGATTCGGCAATGATTATACATACATGAATTTAATCTTAAGAGTAATTCCTATTTTTCCTCACTCAAAATTTTTGTTTGTTTTTTTTTATGAAAAAAATATGCAGAAACGTTCTTATTACTGCGGTATGGGACGTATGATTGACCTGAAACTTGTTTCCTATATACTAGACACTGCTTAGGATGGGGATTTTTTTCNAATAATCCAATAAGAAAATAGAGAGTATAGAAGGCGCTAGTTATTCATTGTGAGATTTAGGTTTTTTTTTCGTCGGATGCAATGTTATAGTATAATTTTTTCTAGAATTTAAAAGTTTTATTTTGAAAATTATTTGATCTTCAACTAAATAATCGATTAACTTGTTTCCTATATATAATTATTTATTTTCATTAACTTAATATAAAAATTCTATTTACAAAAAACAAAATTAATAACTTTTGTCTTATTTGTAAATTCTAAATTTTTGTTTATTAATATAAAATGTCACTATTAAATTTGAATAGAGAATCTTCTTATACTGACAAATAAATATTTTTTTGCCTATTAAATGAATAGATTAATCACTACTATTGCACATAAGTATTAGCAATTATTCGGAATGAATAAAATGTCTGAAAAAATCATTTGATGAATACTGCTGAGAAAATGACGACTTTTTTTTTTTTTCTCGAAATTGAAAGAACGAACAACCACAGTATTGCGTTGGTTGATAAGAAAAACTCGTTATAGATATTTCACTCATTTATTTACAATATGATTCAGCAATAATTATACATACATGAATTTAATCTTACGAGTAATTCCTATTTTTCCTCACTCAAAATTTTTGTTTGTTTTTTTTTTATGAAAAAAATATGCAGAAACGTTCTTATTACTGCGGTATGGGACGTATGATTGACCTGAAACTTGTTTCCTATATACTAGACACTGCTTAGGATGGGGATTTTTTTCGTCGTTTCAAAAAATTTTGTTCTGCGGGTTTTTAGAAGCTTTTACTAAAAAACGATGCGTTTTTAGAATATCTTCCATATTTTAGTTTTTTTATTCGAAGGACAAAAAAAGAAACTAAAAACATTACTCACTCTAACTAATGTGTAGTATCTGTAAAAATTTTTTTTAGCTCAATCAAACGTAGCATCTTGGAGAAATAGAAACAAAAATTGGGATCATTTTTTGTTATTATGGTCGCAGTATCTTCTAGAAGAAAACATCCGGAAATTTCGTGTCTGTGACAAATTTTACTGTACTCATTAAGATCTATCTGCCCTGGAAATTTCAAATTTTTTTCTGGTGAACTGTTCATCGGAAACCTTGAAAAAAGGAAGAGGGTGTTCTTAAAGAAAAATATTTATTTTTTAATAAGGTAACGTTTGAGATTATATAGTCTTTATCTTAGTAATAAAATAATCAGCTCATTCATACAATCGTAAAGATTTCATTTCGATTCTATAGATAACGATGATAAAAGTCGTCCATAGAGATTATATTCTAAGTAAATGTTAATAAGCAATTTTAATTTTAAGGATTATTCGGTTATGATCTAACTTCTAGCATAACTTTTTAAGATAATGAATGAAGTGAAAAGAAAGTTTAATCTATAATTTGTGAGTGGATTTTCTAGAAAAAAAATTAATGTTAGAATATAAAATTAATAAATTTATTTGTTTTAAAAATCTAGTTCAGAAGAAAAAAATTTAGACAAGTTTTAATCGATTATTATTCAATATTAAACGTTGAACAATAATATTTCGTGTTGGATTTTCATGATCAATACATTGTAATAATTTTTTACGTATTGTTTCAACAGCTTCTTGAACAGAATTAGTAACAAATCGTTTTGCTGTTGTTTGAGCTATTGAATTCCATTTTGTTGTTTTATTTTGAAAAATTAATTCCAATTTTTTATAAATTTTTTCATTTATTTGACGTTGTGCATCCTCTGATGTAATATTCTCAATCGCAAGTTCACGAATTTGTTTATTATTTAAAGAAGGATAAAAAGCAAAAACCGCCAATCGTTGGTATTCTAACTAGATAAATAGAAATAATTTATTTATATACAAAAAGAAAATTAAATAAAAAAAAAAAAAAAGATACTCATACAAAATAATTCTTTGATATTGTACCAATACATTCCGCAATAAGAATTTCCATATAATTTTTAAATTCATCATCCAAAATATTTATTGAATTATTATTAAGTAGATTTACGTTGAAGAGATTTGTAATATAATGATGATGTTGATCACTCATGATTTGAAATTATTTGTTGTTATTGTTATCTTTATGTTTTTATTTTTTTTTATTTTGTACAATAAAAAAGAAAAGTAAGATTGAGAGAAGAAGACGAAAAGAAAAAAAACACTAACAGAAAAAGAAATGAGATAAAGTCTATTGTTTAGTCGATACATTTGTATTGATATTTGTTGATGATGTTTCAAGAAATTTTTGTCCTAAATCATGTAATATATTAAATGAATCAATTTGTAATTGCATTTTATTTAATAAAAATTGATATTGAATTGGATCAACAGGTCGACCAATATGTGGTGAGATTTGTACTGGTTGATGACCAGAATGTGCACTTGCTTCAGCAACTATTTGTGCTGATGGCATAAAACGACGAAAATTATTTTGTATTGATGAATAATCTTGTAACATACGCTAAAATATCACAACAACAACAAAAAACAATCAATTTGAAAGAAAAAAATTATTTTTAACATACTAAATTTGATTCAAGTAAATCAAGAGCAACAAGTAAAGCTTCATAACGTCGTACAAGATTCTGAGAAGTTTGTGCAAGAAGATCAGGTGTTTGTGAACTAAAGAAATAAAATAATTTATCAAGATTTTATTGTTCTTTTTTCTTGGTCTGATAAGAATTACTTCAATCGTGTATCATCCATTTGTAGTATAGATGAATATTCATGTAGAAATGTCTAAAAAATAAATTTAATGAAAATTTATTTCAAAAAACAAACCATCATTTTTATTTACTATTTACTTTAAGATTATTATCAAAATTACTAAATGATCGTTTAACTTTAATTGCTAAATCATCCTGTTGTTGAGCCGGATGAGGCGGTTGAGTTTGTTGTTGTTGAGGTGGTGGTGGTGGTGGTTGTTGCTGCTGTGTTTGTGGCTGTTGTATAACTCCTTGAGGTGGCATAATACCATGCATCATAGGTTGTCCATAACCAGAAGCTGTCATCATTGGTTGTTGAGGCTAAATAAAAAAAAAGAAAGTCTCGTTTTTATGATAGAAATTGTCTAGCAGTAGTAAAAATAATAACAAAGATAAGTTTGTTTTCAAAAGAAACAAAAAAACAATAAAACGTATATAGTGAAATAAATAAATATTGCAATGAAAATATTTTTTTATGCCCATAAACAAAAATAATAAGATTTTCTTTATTGTGGATAATGTCAACTTGATCTATTAGGTCTTGTTGTGGTCAACGAATCGTATGCCATTTAATTTGCTCTTTTCTTTTTTTTTACAAGATTATGATAAAAAAATTTCGATTAGATTTTAACAGAAAACAAAATAGACAATTTCATTACCGATGGATGACCATAATGAACTTGATTTGGTGAAGGACCGGTTTGTTGAACATATTGTGATGGTGAAGCAACAGCAACATTATATGGTGGTACAGTTTGTGGACTTGGCATATGACCTGGCATACCTGATGGTGGATAAACACCCACCGAAGACAATGGTTGTCCTTGAGATGTTGTAGGAGGTCCTGGATAGCGACTCATCTAGAATATATTGATTTGAATCTTTCTTCTTTAAAACTGTAAGTAAGTGCCAAGATTCTTTGAAACTAATATTAGCAATGAACAATCATTGTTTATTTCATTTCGTCAGTTTTTTTATTCAAAAAAAAAAAGAGAAAAAACTTCTCATCATGTCAATAAAGTTTTCTTTTTTTTTTTTTTCTTCATTAGCATTGTCTTCATCGTTGAAGTACAAGGGTTTACATGTTCAACACAATAGATTCTGGTTGAAATCCACAGAGAGCGAGAGAAAAGTAATAGAAAAATAAGGATGAAAACAAAAAAAAAATGAAGTAGGATTTTAGACATGCTTGTGTAGTAATAATAGTAAAAAACAAAAAAAAACAAAGAAGTGAAGGCAAGAATACAACAAGAGTTCATTCATTCATGAAGAAAACAAAAAGCAACACCCAACCTAAACCATGAGAGTGAATAAATGAGAAAAAAAAAACTGTTCAAACAAATGGGGAGTGTGCTATTTTAAATACAAAGACAACGAATAGATGTAAATACAAACAAAAGACCGAAGCAGGATGCACGGAAGAAAGAAGTGATAAAGGTCATGGTGAGTACCTTCTTGTTTTTTTTTTTTTTTTTTTTTTTTTCTTGTAAACAAAAACCTGAGGTGCAAGAAGACGATTGTTTTTAAACCAAACATACATAGAAAACTAAACTAAACAGTAAAGAAAGATGATTTGGTTTGGTTTTTTCCCAAAAAACAAAAAATCGTATATGTCGAAATAAACTACTATTCATGATGCAAGAAGAACAGAAAAAGAAATATGGCCGACAAAGACAGACAACAAGACAAGTGCGACTAGAAAAAAGCAAAAACAAAAAACAAAAAGAAGATGCGCGCGGGTGTAAATAGTTTTGCATGAAATAACACATACACCGGAGAAAAAAAAAACAGAAACAAAATTAACAAAAACTGTTTCATTTAATGCCAAGAAATATTATGACCATAAGACATTGGATAATGACTATTATCGGGTGCTGTTGTTAATAATGGTGAAAAATGATTATAATATGTTGATGATGATGTTGATTGATCATCATTTGAAAATAATTTACTAAATGGTTCAAATGAATTAAATAATGATGAAAGTAAATTTTCTTGAAATAATGCAGCAACACCAGCAGCTGCTGCTGATGAACATGATGGTGGAACATTATTTAATGTTAATGGTAAAGTATTTTTTATATCATGCATTAAATTTTCATTTGATTTATCATCTATTGATACATCAGATGATAATGGTTCAAGTAATGTAGCTATATCAGATGGTTGATAAACATTTGATATAGATTTTATTGATGATGGTGTATTTAATTCAGATGATGATGAAAAAATTCTATTCGTATTTGATGAATTTGTATCAAGAAATGGTGATAAATCAAGTTGATGATTTGATGATGAATTTGTTAAACTAAAAGTAATATATAGATTTAAATTATTAATAATCAATTTTAAAATTTAATATTTCATTTACCCATCAAATATTTGTTGATTATCATTTGATAATACTTCAGTATTATTTCCATTTGTATATGCCCCACCATATGAATTCGATGCATGATGATGCAAATATGGTTGTTGTTGCATAATTGACATTAAAGCAAGATTTTGATTAAATGTATGATGTGGTGATTGTGAATTAAGCGGTGATGGAAGTAATGGTGAAAGTATTTTTGGTGAATTATTTCCATAAAATTGATTATTAGAAGCCGATTGATGAGCTAATAATGTTGTCGGACGTGTACGAGGTGATGGTGGTGTTGAAATTTCAGCTAAATAAAAAAAAAAAAAGATTTTTTATAAAATTTTTTTATTTTTGTATTTAACATACAACCAAATGAACCAAGTTTTTGTGGTGTTGGTGATGATGACACTTGTTGTTGTCGTCGTCCAGATGCACGTGACCATTCAACAATAAGTCTTCGATCTTTCCATATAAATCCATTAAGTCCTAGTAAAGCTCGTTCAGCTTCTAAGAATGTTTTATATGTAATAAATGCATAATAATCCCATAAAATAACACAATCAATAACATGACCAAATGATGAAAATAAACGTTGTAAATCATTTGCTTTACAATTATCTGGTAAATTCGTACAATATAATTTTGGAATTTCACCATTAATACCAATGTCTAAAATTCAAAAAAAAAAAAAAAAAAAAAATTATTTATGTCAATTAAAAAAAAACAACAATAAGAATAGATTTGTTTTTTCTCATAACGGATGATACCTCAGTTTAATTTAACGAAAACTTGTTTTTTTTGCCATTATTTATTAGCAAAGGTGTCCAAAAGATTGCTCATCCCTGGTATCGAACCGTTATACAAGTTAGATAAATCCATTCAATTAGAATTACCTGTTTTTAGATTTTTATTTGATTTTATATGATTAGTTTTTAATGATGATGATGATGATGCTGTCATTTCATCAATAGGTATAGATGAATATTGTGAATAATAATTATTCATATCCTGAGATAATGGTGAGAGAGAACGATATAAATTTTGATTCTCTGATATAATAGGTGATGATGACTGTTGATGAAGACCATTTGATGTCATCATATCATAATTCGTTTCTGAATAAGTATATTGTTGAGTAAGTGGAGTTGACTGCTGTTGTTTTATTGTATTTGATCCTCCAGTAGGATTATGATAAATAATAGATGATGATGATGATGGAGCATTCATAATCATAAGTTTTTTAGGTGATTGAGGTATTGAAGTATTAGATTCTTTTGGTTGTGGTCGAAAACGAGATGTAGATAATTGAACAATTAATTTTCTATTAAGAAACATGGCACCATTAGATTGTTCAAGTGCACGACGAGCTATATTATTGAAAAAAAAAAGTAAAATATTTATTATTTCAAATAAATCAATTTACCTTCTTCCATTGTTGCATAATGGACAAATGCATATGAATTCCACATAACTACACAAAAGTAAAATAATTTATTATTCTCAGAAAAATTCAGTAGAAAATATTAACAAATAAAATTAATATAATGTATTTTCGTCGATGAAAAATTTGAAAAACAAAATAAACATTTTATTTCTAAATTAATCGATATTTAATTCTTACGTACATATATTCAGATTCTAAAAGGTAATTTCAAAAGAATTCTTTCTTAACCCTTTGAGTACGGGATTATTTTTCTATAGTAAAAAGGACGAGAGATGATTGATAGAGAAAGAGGTCCGATAAAAATTTTTGATTCGAAACCCTAACTATATTATACCAAACGAAAAACGTCAGTGAGTTGGGTACTTTTTGTGATGGAAACTGATCTTTTAAATGAAACCATGAAGAGTTCTAGATAAATTAACTTGTAAAATTTCAGTCATTTAAGGCCACCACCCCCCCCCCCCCACAAAAACACATCACCTCCGGCACACNTCTATTTGAAAATTTGAATCAAATATACACTTTAAAATAATTCTTCCGACACTATGACACATTACTTGCATTGGACATTTAAGTGAAGAAAAAATATTCTTCTAACTTTGATTATACCCTTCAATAGTCCGAAGTTTTTACTTGATTCCACGCAAAAAAGTTTCTTCTACAAAACTTTTTCGAAAAATTTTATAACATTTTTTGGAAACCATTCGCAGAAGAAATTTCTTTGTGTGGAATAAAGTAGAGACTTCGATCTATCGAATGGAATAATCAAATTCAGAAATTTTTTTTTTGTTCACTGTGAAATTTCCTGCACGAGTAATATATCACAGAGTGTCCAAATAATTATTTTACACAATGTATACGTTTTTATAGTTCTTTGATTTAGATACTTACTTTTACAAATAAAATAAGTGTTATTGAACATCATCAAATTATACTAATGAGGATTTTTTTAAAATTATTTCCCCCAGTTCATGTTAAATATCGCGATGTGTCTGTTGATATTAACACTGTTATTCTCCACAAGTAACGCTCGTCGACATGACTCGCTTGACCCTCTAATGAATATTCATCTACTTTTGAGCATAGTGAACTACTTCACAACCGTCCACAACACTAGCATCCAATTTTTTAAAAAGGGTCGGGTGCGCGTATGAATGTTCATATTCGCGTCAGTAAATTTGCACACGGTGATACACATGTTCTTGTGATTCTTTGTCTCGTTAATTGATACAATGGCATCGATACCCACGCACTAATACGTAACTGAAATTTTAAAAATAGCCATACTAACGCAACAATATTCACAGACACAATCTTCGGCAATGTCGATAAGGCAACTCGGCCTCCTCACTATCACTCTTTTTATTATTTTGTAGCTTTCCAAATATATCGAAGAAACAGATCATGTTCAATTGAATGAGAGGATCGCTAAGAAAGCAAATCAGTGAAACTAACACCAAATCTCATGATGAGCGTTGCAAATTGGACTAAACAGTTCATATGGTTTCTAGAATCTCAACGTTCCTTCCCATGTTCTAGCACCTCCGCTAGCAAAAATGATCTTTGATGAAATTCTACCTTAAAATAAATCATTCTCGATAATATCTATAATTGGAATACCTCAGATAGGTGACTCTACCTCTCACAGTACTCATGGGATTAGACTGTTACTATGAATATATCCCAAAGCATATCGACGTATGAGTGCACAGAGATAAGGACGAATATCAACTGAAAAGCTCGCTTGGTATGATCCAAGTCTGCTTCCAATTAAGCGAATCTGAATCCCTTGAGTGATGTTTCCTGTCAATTGCAGCATTCAGATATAGTACACGTGCACAAAAAAATGCTTTCACACTTGGAAAATGTTTTTCTTTTTTACACTTCTGATCACTTATGAAACCATCCGAATTTAGACCTTAGGCACTTTCCGTATGAATCCTAACGCCTTGAAGCGTTCATTCAGTGGATTTTACTGAGCAGCAGATAGTCGTTCGCTGGTGCCCCAATGGGGCGTCACTCGCGGCTAGTCGCTGCCATCCATGAGTCCACGCTCCAAATTGGTTACTCTTTTATTCATGACCTGACTGATCTAGGCTTAAAGTGATTCAAAAGCTTTCCCACTCGTAACTTAGGAGTTCTAGATTTTCTATTTCAAACAATCTTGTCACATACTGACTGTCGCTCAAATTTCTTAATCTTTGTAGAAATCCCGCTCTACATTAGTAGTCATTGATTGAATCTAAGTGGTACATTGTCAAGCACTGTTGCAGATGTTATCAAGGCATGTCTTAAAATATGTCTCGTGTTAACTTACTTTGGCAGCAGCTGGTCGTTTTCGGCGTCCCTTTGGAACGCCACTCACGGTTAGCCACTGCCATTCCTGAGTCCACGCTTCTAAATGACTAATTTTTTTTCTGAATAAAACGAAGTCTGTTTTTGAAACTTTCGACGAAAGTATTGAATTATTATGAGAAGATTTCTGATTGATATCGAAAAATTGTATGGCCCGGCAGTCAATATTCATCGGTAGAACACGTTGCACTTTTGTTGAATAAACTTAGGTATGCGCAAGCAACTCATAGTTGAACCTTAACAGAAAAGAACTATCGCGGACAGCAGAGGAAAATTCACAAATGTTTCTGATTCTCTTTCTACATCCAGATTATGATTGGGTGAAGGTTAAACAAAAGAAAATATTCCGCTAAATCTTCAGTCTCCGACAAACGCTTTTGGCCATGCATACAGGAAATACATATGGAACCCTCAAACTTACGAAAAACGACTAGTAATCCTCAAGTAGTTCGAAGCCAGAAAAATCGTTTCACAGGATCTCCAACGTGGCGAAGGCTAATCGCAGAACACTGCCATAATAAACGCACCTCATTCTTTAGAATCTTACCACAGAGAAAATCCTTAATATTATAGAGCTCCATGTTGAAAATATATCATTTACTTCATTTCCACCATGAAAAGCCTAGTTTCAACGAGAGTACATACCCTAAATGCTATCGCGACATACGATTAGTCTGATGTTCCATGAATCAATGCCAATAGGTGACTCTATATCCCGAGCATAAATACAAACACATGCGTACACTTCTTTAATTTCATATGGCCCTCCCTTCAATGGAGAGAAACGTCCTCATTTTCTCAAAAACCCTTTCCGTCACCAAAATACTTCAGTTCACAATTTTGAAAATCTGATTACAAATTCGGGTTTTCCGACCCCAAATCACTTTCGTCAACCTGTATAGAGGACTGTTACATATACGTGGACACGTGACTATACACGTGGCTGCAAACATACACACATACCAACAACCGTAATTTCTTTCATATGACCCTCCCTACAGTCGAGAGAATAATGATCTACAGGTCTCAAGAAAACTACTATCCAACGTTTGAAAAAAGACAACGTCTGAGTGTAAAAATTGATATGCACATCAATGTCGTTGTGCACGATAGTAGGGTGTGGGTGAAGGTAATATTGAAATCCTCGTATCTACACCCACTCTTGACTCGTCGCTTTTGTGTATTCTCGGGGCCATTCTTTTCTAAACCACTCACTTGTGCACTATGTGAAGCTCCTCAAGTTGAATTCTGCTCAAGAAATAGTATCTCAACTTTAAAGTGAATGTGCCTGTTTTTTTTGAAAGCGTTCTGCAGACACAGTAACTCTAGATACAATAAAACTTGTTGCGTTCATTTTCCATCTAGGGCCACCTGTGATCAAGTCTCATTCTAAAAAGTGTAGATTTTGATGACTTTACAGTTGTTACAATGCCCTATTTCTCTAAAAAATCACTTTTCATTTCATGAGCGTATATTACTTTCTAAATAATTGAAAAAAAAACAAGCATACAACCACTTTAATGCAAATGATCCTCTCTTTCAGAAAAGCGGGAACGAAATAAAGAATTTCATTGACTGAAGAAAAGCAAAGAACAAATATTATTGTCCACAGAAATCTGAGAAAGACCTCCAAATGGTATAAGAAAAACTAAGACTAAATCTTCTTGCTCGAAAAATATTTGACGAAGAATCTGCTATTCTGATTGGTCAGCTTCCTAGCTAATGGAAAGGCCGCATGCAAAATCTAATCTCACATTCAGAATCTTGACCCTCGATAACCTATAGTAAAGTTTTTGATCAAAAGTCGCAAAAAAAGCTTACATTAATAAAGCTCATTTCTGATTGGTCGGCTTTCTAGTCAATGAGAAGATCGGATGTAAAAAGGTGTGGGTGGGGATGTCAGAGTTTGTTTCGGGTACGCCCACATCCACCACACCCACACCTTGCTCTAGTAAACGATTTAATTATCAAAGGTGAAGATGAATATTGACACTTATTAAGTTATTGATCAATATTGATTGAAATATTCTCATTATCCGATACTTTTTCTAGATTTATGACTGTATTTTGGTTCGTATGCTTGTTTCATGTCTTATTTTATAATTGATAATCGAGTTAGTTTTTAGAAGCACTAAAAGAATAGAAAGTATGAAAGAAAAATGATGATGGCAACAAGTAATTGCACGTTACTTTTCATTTCGACTATTTCGATGCTAATGAATTAAGACAAAACAGGCAGAGAAGCCATTAGTGATATATAGTTTATTTTCTTTTGTGTAAAAAAGAAAAAAACTTACGGTCATCGATTCATTTTCATCTCTACATCCATACTCTACTTTAAAATATGTAACTGGAAGTGTTCTTTATTGATGGCATTCTTACTAAATGTTCTTTTTTTATTCAGGTGAATGACAGATGTATTTATTTTTCTTGTCTTTTTCCTATGTAAACACATTCTTCACATCATTCTTCTTAATAAAGCAATGCTCTTTTAAGAAAAAGAAAGAAATATTCTAAAAACTATGCATACGATCTGTGTTAAAACCCAACATAATTCTGTCAATAATATATAAATACAACCGTATATACAAAGAGAAGCTTGAACTCTACTTATTTTCATAATAGATTTATTATTTTGTATGAGTGAATTTGAAATACAAAGAACGCAGCGCTATTAACGTGTAACAATAAAAGCAATAAAATATTTATGAGATAATAAAATTTAGAAAATTGTTATCGAGATATATCGAGGTCGAGCTGCTACGTCCAGATTCCGGCTTGGTACAATTCTAAACACATGTGATAATTGACGTTGGTATATTTATAGAGTATTGTTAAATTTGTAGAGACCATTTACGATAGAACACAATTCTGATTGTAGCTCACAAAATAAAAGTTTGACTTAAGTTATGACAATGATTTTAAAATGGCATCTATTTAACATTTAAAAGCTCATTGTTTATCGATGAATCTTGGATAAAATGTTCGAAATATCAATTCGAAAAACAAATCTTGATTAGAGTTTTGCTTGAAAAAGGTTTACTATCAATAAAATACAGTTCAATTACGAAATATAAGTTAATCAACGATTAGTTTGACATAAACAGAAAATGTTCAAAATTTCGAAACTTAAACGCTTATGTTAAATATATATTTATTAATAAAAAATTGTCAAATAAGCGATTAAAGAAGGATTTTGTTGTTCGCCAAAGAAAAATTAATCGACAAATTAAGGATAAAATGAAGATAATAAATGATGCAGCTGAGCCATGATAAGATGATCGATTTATGACTATAGAGGAGTTTATATCTTCAAATGGTCGACTAACGTTCAAGAGTCTTAGTGAACTTATTTGTACCATTTGAGTTTCGCCGACAAAATCAATAATAGTTGGTAGATCTCTTACACATGAAGAATTACTCCATTCGTTTGGAAATAGAGATGGAAACAATCAGAAAAGCATTAAATGAGGTGGACAAACATATCCTGTGACAGTAAGATAAAGTTGAATAATATGTCCACTTAATGGAATTGTATATACTGTTCGTGTTTTTTCTGTTATTGATGCTAAATGAGAAGCTAAATCGAGTGGTGTTGCATCATCCAATTGAGCTGTAATCATAAGTACTGATGAATTAGCAATAATATAATGATATTCATTTAACGGATATTTTTCTTTTAATACAACCAAATCAGAACGAAGATCTGGGGCAATTATTAGTGAATTTTGCAAAGCATTTAATGTTTATTGATCAATATCAGATTGAATGAAATATAACCAAAGTTCAGAAAAAGCTATGTTATAATAAAGAGCATCAGAATTAAGTACTGGACTATTGACATCACTCGATGATGATTCATTCGAAGAAGAAGCAGACGATAAACCTTGAGCTTTAAAACAGAAATATAAAGCAGCTACATCCTCTTTATTACAAAGATTGAGTCGATATATAACTGCTGGGATTACAGTACGATCATAATAATTTGCTGCTGATTGAAACATTGAAAAAAAGTTGATACAATTAAATGTGATGTAAGATTATATTTTGAAAATATGTATTTATACATGTCTGATTATCTGAATCAATTTCTTGTAAAATTTTGTAAAGCATTATCGCAGGTGGATCATTGGGAAGATATTTAAAGAATTCAATTTGATAATGACAATAAGTAAGAAATTGCCAAGCCACTGAAGCTGCTCGTATATGGTACATAGTAAATGCATGTAATAGTGGATTTAATGAACTATCCATCACAGTTGATTCTACTAAATTTGGATAGATATCATATGATACACCTAATATTGTTTTTCGACCCATCGATTGAGAAGCTTCTATTTGAATAGCTAAATCATGAGTTGCAGATGTCGTAGAAAATTGATTCAATTCTTCAACAGTCCATCGATCTCTTAAGTATTCTATATAATTCATTATAATGATTTGCGAATTTTGATTATCACAACCTAATGGATTTGAGAAGCCCGCTCCACGATGATCTGGAAAAATAATTGTGATGCCGTATTCTATAGGAATTAATTGATTAATAACTGAAACAAGGCCTAATCCTGATTCATCAGGACCACTATTCAAAACAAATAGACTATTGTTATTGGGATTCGAAGGACTAAGACGTACCATAGAAATCAATATTGAACTTTGATTTGGTTGAGCATAATTCAAAGGAACTTGTAAAGTGCAACAACTTACTGTATAGTTTTGCTCTTCAGAAGGTAAACCTTCACAAGTAGACCAGACAGAAGGATGAGTTTTACCGAAAGCATGTGTATCAAATGATGTTACTCCATTGACCTTTTTTCAACAACAATATCGTACACAATATATATATTATTTCAATATTCATTCTTCTTAATTATATCAAACGGAACGATATACACTTAACGTCGAATTATTTGTTAATCATCTAATCATGTGCTTCTCTATGTATATTAATTCGAACAATAACGCAGTACTTACATATTCCATTACATGAGAAAAGATTATTAGTAAATAACTTTTTTTTCATGTTTCATCGAGAGAATAAATGTCCATATATATAAAAATAGAAAAGTAATTATACAAGTTACCTGAAATATATCCGATCAGCGTACTTCAATTGCTCTCCTTTTATATGCACATTGATTGAATAATACATCGATATGTGCAATAACAAAGTCATTTTTTCTTTAATCCTTGGTTTTTTCTCATTTATTCACATCATCCCTACAAAGTATTATCAAACGATTGACTTTACTTTTTCTTTCTTGTTCCCATTAGTTTTTCTTCTATGTTATTTATTATCATCTAAATAAAGATGAATAAGAAATATATTATTTTCTCTCTTATTGCACTTTTTTATGTGACAAAAGAAAATTTTGGGTGGGTGTGGGGGTGAGGGTAGGAGTGGGTGGGCGTGTGGGTATGGGGCTCCGGGGTGTTGATATGGAGGTGGGCTGCAGGCTGACCAGATCTTCTGATTTTTCAAAAATTTTCTGATTTTGAACACTTTTTCTGATGGCTTTCTGATTTTTTCTGATCTTCATTTCTGCTGTTTCAAACGTGCTATTTCGTTCTCATATGAATGCCTGAATTATTACTATTGATAGGACATAACCACACAACATCTATCTACATGAAAAGATAATAAAGTTCAACAAATGGACTGATTTCAGCGAATAATAGATCAAAGAACGTAAATAGTCAAATGAATTCTCTTCACTCTGATTTCTAGCTTGATTTGTCATTCTGAGCTGAAACATACATCGATGAACTATTCTTGTCTTTATTTACTTCGTATTAACGAGATCGTGCTACATGACAATTGTAACAACAAGTGTTGCGCTATCTTCCAATTCTCACTGTCCCTTTATTTCATCTATGTTCACTCCTTTTATACATCGGTCACGAGAGAGAGAAAAATATACAACGTTGACGAGAGAAAAAGATACACTGTTGACGAAAGAGTTGAGTAATAGAAAATGAATAGAGAATGAGGCAACATCATTATGTACAGGTGCACAAGGGGGAAAGAAATGACCACTGAGGAATAGAAAGAAGGTAGAATATGATAGTGACACAGCAAGAGAGAGAGAGAGACAGGAAGGGCGCTCAATACTTTCGTCGAATCTATTTTTAGCAAGATGAAACATTCATGGACCGATTATAGAAACAAAATGGATGTACAGCTTGTGGCTGCAGAATTGAAGCTTCGAACAAATTGTGAACATAAGTGCAGTTATTTTCACGATTACGTTCTCTCACAACCAGTTCTTCTTAGAAAAATTCGAACAAACGAAAAATATGAACGAAAAAAGCAATGTATATGTGAAAATTGAAACATCCGATATTTAGTTTCAATGTATATATATTTTTTACTGTCAAATATTGTTATTGTTTTTTTTGTTTATCATCTAACAATAAACCAAACGAAATCAGGGCATAAATTATATGTTGAACGAAACATGTTTGTCTACTTGCCGCATTCGAATCCGCTTTCTGATTTTGTGGAACTCATATATTTTCGAAGAAAATAGTGAGTGTACGTTTTAAGTTCGAGTTTTTCTAAGAAGAACTGGTTGTGAGAGAACGTAATCGTGAAAATAACTGCACTTATGTTCACAATTTGTTCGAAGCTTCAATTCTGCAGCCACAAGCTGTACATCCATTTTGTTTCTATAATCGGTCCATGAATGTTTCATCTTGCTAAAAATAGATTCGACGAAA